>APFE031517291.1:128297-188810 GCA_000404065.3 Pinus taeda
GGTCCACTTTCCTGATGGTCTTCCTCATCCTCTGGGGGAGGAGGTTGGCGATCTGGAAGGGTCTTTCCAGACCTCAGATTGATCTCCTGGATCTCCACAGCATAAGTAGGGCATGAGGTCTCCCCAGTATATACCTATTGAGCTTGTCTATTGTTGGGATTCGGGTTCGGTTGAGCAGGCATTTGAGGTTGCCTTGGTGGAGCAGAAGGTAACGGTTGTGGTTGAACAGCGGGTGGAGGCAGAATGGCGGGAGGAGTATTATACTGGGGCCTCCACCCCGATTGAGGTGCACTCCATTGAGGCTGTGACTGGGCATGTGAATGATAAGAGTGAGGAGTGGGCTGAGTAGGATACTGAGGTGGATAAGACCATGGAGGAGGCATGGACCAGGAAGGATGAGCAGGGGGACCCCAGGAAGGCATAGGAATCGACTGGTTGGGGTTGTAATAGGCTTGTGGTTCCCCTTGCATCCCTTGTTGATAAGGTCTAGATCCTTGTGGCCTCCTTTGGTTAAGGTAATAGAGAGGCTCAGTGGGGGCTTCTGTCCCTTGGTACATGGCTTTGAACCCAGGTAAGGTGGGACACTGATTGGTAGGATGGTCCTCCTCACAAACAAAACACACTTCGACCAAATGCAATGGGCATTCGTTCTTAGGATGTCTTCTTGTGCACCTAGGGCAGAAGACAGCCAAGGCTCTCTCAGCTTCTTCTTTCTTCTGCTGAATCCTGAATGTATCCAGCTACATGGCAATGGTCTGTCTCACCTTGCTCTTAAGATCTTCTAATTGGTTTGCTAACTCATGTTTGGAGAAAGGGATACCAACTAAGGTGAGGTTTCCCCTACCTCGTTTCCTAGCTGCCCTGGAGTGGTTTCTAAACACGGTTTTGATGTCCTCATAAGGCAGTTGGTAGATATCCCCCCCAGCTAACATGTGAAGGGTGTCTAAGAGATCTTCAGGTACCCCTCGGAGCAGAACCAACTTAAGGGATACGGGGTCAAGTGTGCACCTGACCCTCTTATAACTAAGTTGGAACCTTTCCTCATAGTCCTCTAGAGACTCATCACTTCCCATGGTCATCCGAAAGATCTCCCCTTTTGTTTCCTTGGACCTAAAATAATCTCGGTACTTGTTGTTAAAGGCTTGCTGCATCTGAGCCCATGTTGTGATACTATTCCCAGGTAAACCCATGAACCAGCGTAGTGCTGCATCCTTGAGGGTGGAAGGGAAAAGTTTTAGCTTTTGTTCATCCTCAGTATAGACATAGGTTCTACAGAGGACAGCAAATTCGAATAGAAAGGTATCAGGATCTTCGGTAGTCAACCCATGGAAGTGGGGTAAATCAGAGGGGCTAATGTTCTTCATTTTCATCTCACCATTGGTCTCTCGGATAGGGAAGGCACCCTCTATCCTCTCATCTTCTCCTTTGTTATCAGCCATAAGTTCAGGTGGAGTGGTCTCTAACTCTTCTTCTTCTATAGGGTTTTGGTATGTCTAAGGATGTTCACCTATAGTTTCCTCTGGATCACTGTCACCACCGAAGAGTGAAGGGTGACTAAGTGATGTGGTGGGGGTGTTAGGTAGGAATTTTCCTGATCTATCTCAGTTCCTACAAGGCATGAAACAGAAAGACTTCTTTTTGATTGCTTTTGTGTTTTTTTTTCTGTGCACCTGCAGGAATGAAGCAGATTGATTGCAAAATTGAAATTCTAATCTACACTTGCAGAATTGAAAGTCTAATTTATGAAAGCAGGAAAGATTAAACTATGAAAGCAGGAAAGACTATCCTATGAAAGCAGGATGGAAATGAAGCAAACTACTTAGCAGAAAGTGAGAGCAAGAATTTAGAAGAAAAGCAAAAATTACTAATACTCTGACGCTTCCCCGAAAATGGCGCCAAAAAGATGGTGAGCTCCAGTATTGTAGCAATAATGCTACAACTCCTGGGGCTTCCTGTCTCTCATTTTATCAACCCGGTAGTTCGTACAAACTTGGAAGCGACGGTGCTGTATGCACAAGTACTAGCTCTTGTCGCAGCTGTCACTTGGTCAGCTGGCACAAGTCCGCTAGGGCTCAAGCCAACTTCTATGGGCTCACAGAAGAAGCTTTATCAATGATGGACGAAGGCTAGCTCAAAGAAGACTAATCTACTTGACAAAAATGAACTGAAAGCAAATCAAAGCATGTAAACCTAGGAAACCCTAATTTGACTAGTCTAACTTCTATAATGCAAAGAATGTGAATGAAACTTCTACCAATGCTGCTACTATCTCCAATAAGTGGAAATTCATGGATCTAAACTGCTTGCATCATAAAAGAAATGTCTTTGTATTTTTCCTTTAAGTGAATGGGATGATTGTGATTGTGTGCTAATCAGGGTTTGGTTGTGCAGATGGGATGGAGAAGGAAGGAAAGCGTGGGACAGGTTGGGGAGGCTAGGTGAGGTCCCTATGGACCCTTAGCATCCATCCACAGAGGTTTTCCACATTCAGAAGCTCAGCAACCGAGTGAATGGCCTCCTACAGGATGTCTGCAGGGGATCCTACAGGATACTCAGAGGTTTCTACAGGATGTCTCTAAACTGCTACAGGATGACCTACCGTGGAGGTTTGAAGTGATGGAGAAGTGATGGAATGGTAGGGAGAGATATGTGAGGTAGGGATAAGGCTGGTGATGGCTCAGAAGTGGAGGAATGAGATGGGAAATGGGTGTAGGGAGTATGTTGAAGGTAAAGGGTTATGTCAATGAAAGGTTTAGGAAATGAAGTTACGTGAGGAGTGGAAGACTTTGGGAGAAGACAGAACGAAGTGAAGGTCGAGGAGATATGTTGCATGCGTGATCAAGATGGAGGAGATGGTAATGGAACGAGAAAGAGGAGTGTAAATGAAACAAATGATTATGACTGTCACCAAACCGAAAATGCATCAACCTAAATTACTTATGCCATGAATTCATTGAACAGCAATCCAAAACGCGAAGAGAAATATGTATGAGGCTGTGATGAAAGTGTGTGTGCAGGTGTGAATGACAAGGAAGCATCTAATCAAAACCGTGATTGTATTGCAGCAATCATCAAGTAAAGTAATGCGTGTTTTTGGTGGCTAGTTATGGTCTGCACCCCAATCTTCAAGAGAGATGGCAGTGAGCCTTAACAACCATTTTGATGGAGCTCCAATTGATGGTATCTATCCTCTGCTACACTAAGCAAGTGGAAACAACTGCCCATAAGCAAAATCTATCCTACTCATAAGAAAACCAAATCACCAAACTATAATTCGAATTGCATGTGCAAACGAAAACTTAAAGTGCTGGAAATGAGATGGAAACAACACTACAGCAGAGGGGATCTATGGCTCTCAGGTTGGGCCCTAACCTGAGAGCTATAGTCTCCTTAAGAAACTCAGAACTAGATCACAAACTGCCTTCTTTATTCATAATCTGATGTCATGCCAATTTGGCTTACAAAAAGGAACG
This sequence comes from Pinus taeda, assembly GCA_000404065.3. NCBI lineage: Eukaryota > Viridiplantae > Streptophyta > Pinopsida > Pinales > Pinaceae > Pinus > Pinus taeda. The sequence goes on from APFE031517291.1 coordinate 131,771, forward strand.
AAAACTGAAATGTGCTCCAAAATTACAATAGCAATACGAGAGTTTCAACAACCTATCTAAGGCTAAGGCCTTCATACTTATACAAAAACGATGATCCACCAAGTGCCCTTGATTTTAGGAGCTCGGCTGTCCAACTAGAGTCTAACTGCGGATCCTGTAGGGCAGTCATAACTACTGTTCCTGTAAACCAGTTTATGACTGCTGTTCCTGTAGGACAGCTGGCTGCTTCTTAAGCTCGGAGGGGAGATGGATTGGAGCTCGGAGTTCTTGGTGGGAATCACGAGGAATGTCCCAAGACCGTGGACATCTCTCCACAAAATCAGCAGTGCCACCTCATTGTCTCCTTATCCCCTTTTTCGTTGTCTCTTGCTCCCTTTTTAATGCCAAAACCTGGAATCATAATGCATTAGTCACGTAGATAAAGTGTCTAACCTTCTTCCTACAAACAACATGAATAAACTAAGAAATGCATGCATAAGCAAATAAAAATGAATGGTTTGAGCAAGTAAAATAGGCCAAAATGAGCCCAAATTGTACCAAAATTGGGGCTCATCACTAGGTTGAATTATACCTCTAGCATTTCGACAACCATACGTTCAATTTTACTCTTTTGGGCATAGGGATATCTATAAGGCTTGATGTTTGGAAGAACATTTCTTCGATTCAAATGAATAGCATGATCATGATCACAAATAAGTGGGAGGCCTTTGGGAGTCTCAAATACCCTGGAATGATTGTCCAAGACTTTTTGGATATCTAGAGAAATAGATGATTCTAATGTGGGAATGTCTAGCGAACATAAATGTACAGTTACGCCTCATTGTTATTTTTATAGAAGCTTTTTCATGTTGTTAGAGCTTACTATCTTTCCCAGTTCCCCTGTAATACCCTTAATTCAACTTCCTTTCCTTCTGAAACAAATTTCAAGAAAAGTTCTTGAAAATTAAAAGATATCGTACCCAAAGATTGTAGCCATTGGACTCCTAGTACAACATGAGCACCACCCATTGGAATGGAAAGCATTGGACTATTCAACACATATTCTCCCATGGATAGCTTGATATTATGGCACTTTCCAGAGCAATTTATGGTTCCTCCATTTGCAACCATCACTTGACATGCTGGTGCTAGATATAGAAAGCAATTCAATTCCTTGGCTATATTACAATGAACAAAATTATGGGTACTGCCTGAATCAATCAACACTATTACCTTTTTCTTATTGATATGTCCTTCTATCTTGATAGTTTGAGGAGTGGTAATTCTAGCCAATGCATTACAAGATATGGTCAGATTCATTTCTTATTTCTCTAGGATTTGTCCATGGTGTGTTTCCTATTCTTTTGATGTTTCTTGTTCATTTTATTCCTCCTCTTCACAATCTATTTAAAATAATTTCTTCTCAACACACTTAAAATAATTTCTTCTAAGCACACTTATGACTTTAGTGTATTTTCTATCACAACTGTAACAAAGCCCTTTTTCTATTTTTCTTCCAATTGTTGTGGTGTCAGCCTTGTAGTTTGTGGAAGGATAGGGACAACAACACTTCCATGTTTATAGTTGTGAGTGGTAGGCTTCCTTGTTGCCATAATTTTTCTTTCAATTTTTCTTGCCAACCTGAATGCCTTCTCCAATGAATCAAGTTCCCAAAGGTGAACATTATGTTAGATGTTATCCTTTAAAGTCCTATTGACGGTGCTGGACCCGCAAACATGTCAAGGGGATATGCCCAATAAGAAGTCGCATATAGACCTCAGACCGTTTGATGTAGGAGTCCCAGTATTGAGTCATATGGTAATGCCTTGACCGCGATTTTGTACAGAGGCAAGTAAGATAACTCCATTGGTAGCAAGGGTGTGACAACTGTTGTGAGTCAAGGAAGGTGCATGGGAGGTTCTAACACATGTGGGTTGAGATGAGTGAGCCCCTTGGAAACCTGTAATAGTACTTGGATGGGAAGGGAACACATAAGCGAAGATACATCACAAGCTAGAAATAAAGTTAGCTAGCAATCCAAAGTGATGGTTAAACCAACAAAACATTTCGGAAAGATTCATACATACTCATACAAAATAGTCCATACATGCATGTGTAAGAAAGAAAATACATATGGCATTTAGAGTAAACAAGATAGATGGAATACAATATAACATATGCATGAAACATGATGGCTCTTATTATATAAAGAAGTGTAAGTTTCAGTCATACAATACATCCATGTCCAACCACTAGCTCTAATAGTGCAATGTTACAGTCACCTTCCCTTGCTCCTCTAAAGAGATGTACCAGCTCCGTGCAGTGGAGAAGCTAAGGTGTGTTACAATACTGTCCAAGCTCTCTCCAAGATAGTCTTCTTAGAAACATGGATAACCAAAAGCATATATATTGAGTTATGAGGGACTATTTATAACAATGGGTGGGGTGACCCTTGACATTCCCCTTTGTGACAATTCAACTATCCCCTTTACTCTTCACCTACTCTATGACTGTTACATCCAGCTATTAACACTTGACTTACAGTTCACATGACTTTACATTACAATGCACATGTACCCATGTGAAACAAAATGGCTTGAGCAAGCCATGCTAGACATCACTTTGACTTAAACAACCATGGAAGTCCAACTCCTCAACATCTTCATGCTAATCGACAATAACATATTGATCCCAAGATCAGTAGTCCTTGATGGTGTCCATGTGCTCCACGATGACATTCGTATGAAACATGACTCTTGCCTCCATACCATCTGGGTACAGTGCTCGGGCTCCTTTGTCCAACTCATTTGAAAGCATGTGCATCATTGTCTTCAATGTGGCTGGACCAGCAACACACTTGTGCATGATGTTTGCACTAATCGGCAAGTATGGACTAGTGGCAATGCACATCAACTCGTCGAAGTATGAGTCAAGCTCTAGTCATACCTGTTTCTTTGTCTTCACCTGGATGAGAGTCCCAAGTGATGGGATCGCATGTGTGCACATCACAACATCCATATTCTTGAATACTCATGCATGGGAAGCTTGTATTCTAGTGATGAACTGTGAGAGCTTTTCATAATTCCAGATCTGACTTCGAATATGTACCTTCAACTCGATCGCATTGGCCCTCATCATCTTAGGCAAGTGAAGTGGGGTTATCTTGTACTTCATCGTCCATGTTTGCATGTCATCAACAGTAGCATGCAAGTTCATCAAGATACATGCTCTTCTAGCACATAGTTGCTGCCATCCGTTGAGATGGATAACTACCTTGTGCACGGTACCAAACTTGGAGTACAATGCTCGTATAAATGTGTTAAGAGACAACACTTCATCTAGTATTGGCTTCTTCAGTTCAGCTCCGACGGACATTGTCACCAAGTCTCCTCCTTGCTTAGCTGTTTGTAGTTCCTTTGCCATTCACTCATTCTCAGCTATTAGAAAGTGAACACTTGAGCTAGTGGCTTCAACATACACTTTGGTTGCATCGGACAAGGAAGCTAGATGATTTTCAACATCAGTCATGATCACTCATTCCTTAACTTGCACAGGAGACATATGATCCTCTAGAGTTGACTCTCTGCGAGACTGCACAACTCCATGTTGGGATTCGTCGAACGAGATGTTGTGCATCTCTTCTTCCGGCTGATCACCAAGGATCTCAGTGCCTCCTTGGTCATTTGAGACTTTCTCATCATCTAGATGTATTAAAGTGGGTGAGTCGACCTCTGTGTGGTGAGGCATGAGGTCGATGTCTTGTTCCAACTCTTGTTGCTCCATGTCTGCATCCAACTGTTGAAGTGCTTGTTCTATCTCATGATCAAAGTCTTGCCCCTGCGATGGTTCACCCTATTCGCTTAATGCCAGTTGTTTTGATGAATAAACTACTTGTACAGGCGTTGCTTCATGTGTTTGCACATGTTGCACCCCCTGTTGTATTTGTTGCTGCTGCTCTTCCCTCTCATGTTTGTGCAGCTCTTGTTCCTTTTGGAGTTGCTCCCTCAGCTCATGCAAATCCTTCTCTGCTTCTTCCTTTCTCTTCTTATCCCTTTGCCTTCATGCGATTCGCTCATCATGTTGGTGCCTCTTTTCCTCTATAGCCATAGTTGCTTGCTCTACAAGTGGATCTGCTTGAAACTTGTAGCTTTGCTCCTCCTCCTTGCGATCGACAATCTTCCTCTTACCTTTGTCACACACTGGTATGCTTTCCTCTACTTCCACTGCTACTACTATTGCTACTGGTGCTCTTCGTGATGTTTCTTCATGTTGCTTCTCTAACCACTCCACAATGAAGCCAACATATTCATTGGGTTAAGATAAACTGTAGCAATATCTCCATGGGTCCTCCTCGGCACAATGAAACACCCCATGGATCCAATTGAACTAAACTCTCGTGCAGTGATCTTTCATGATGCAATGTGGGTCATACGGATTGTAGCCTCAAAGGTTGAGTGGGTACTTCTTCATCTGTTCTACTTCGACATCTACTTGCTTGATACTATGAATCTAATATAACCCAATCTGCAACAGAAGAGCTGGCCAAGGTGCCTTCTTCTTCCAGTGCAGTCTAGCTGTTAATATTGCCTAGATGTGATATGCTACTTCCTACATGACAAGTACGTCCAAGGAAAACTTCGGTAGAACATGTGGAGACTTCTCTGTGCTGAACATTCAGATGAAGGTACCGGATGGTGAGGAATACCAATTTGCAATGCCTATAATGCCTCCATCACTTCCTTTGACATGCACGATGGATCATATTCGAATATCATCTTGTACATAGGGGTGAAAAAATGATTGGACAATTGTCTGATTACTCCTCTGAAGCTTCATTCATACAAAAACTTGAAATATGTGTTAACATCAGTCTCCGCTAGTGACCATGCCCACTCTAAACCGGGGAACTCCTTTCGGGTACAAACTGCATTCAATATGTAGGCAGACATGTAAATATCTGCATGCATACCTCCGGGTGACTGTTGAGCCTTCGTTACTTGTTACTTTAGCTAATGAGCCAATATGCCAGACCAGTTGCATGGTTTTCCTTCTCTAGCCACTTGGTCCAATGCGATCAACCAACTCTGTGGGAAGGTTTCTGTGCTTGCTTGACCATACAGTTGACATGAAAATATGACCAAGTATTGGTATGTCTTCCTTAGTATCTTTTTCCTATAGATCTGGTTGGGTGTCAACCTGAATTGAGTCGGCTCCTTTACCCAGATCTTCAGAATGTCTCTGGAGTTATCACTGTTGTTGGGTAAGCTGAATGGAGTTTTCATGACAGTCACAGGCTTGGACATATGATACATATCATCGTAATATTGTGCCCAGAAGGTTACAAGATTCATCCCAATGATATTTCTTAAGGTCATCGTCTTGGGATTAGTGTGAGAGAAGATTCAGTGTATCATGTCTGCGCATGGGAACACGAGGTATCTGCATGCAATCTAGTACAAGCCAGACTTATGAATGTTCAAGTACACCTGATGGTCTTTGATGCCTTCCTCAAAATTTCCTACAAATGTTTCATTGACCTCTTGACACTTCAGTTTGATGTCCTTGTCTAGATACAAATTTGTATCTTCAAAGATTCGTAGACTAGAGGACACTCACTCAACTGTTGTTCTAGCTGCATTTCCATTAGTGTCCTGTGATTGTGTACTCTTAGAGGCCATTGATCTAGTACTGTTAAGAGATGGATGGACACCTAAAAGATCTGGAGACAAGAGACATGGATGGCAAGAAATATGTCAGCGAAAACCAAAGAAAATTTAGGGAATGACACCACGCATACTTGGGTAACTGATATGAAAGATTACACAATTTTTGTTGGGAGGCTGGGTGACTCACTGCTAGAACTGCACAAAAAGCAGTCTGTGTTGTCTAGGAGGTAAGACTAGCTGCTGGATTTGTGCAATTCTAGATTGGATGCTAGCTGCTGGGATTGTGCAATGTGCAATTCCAGTTGGGAGTGATTGTAGATCCAGGGACGACATTGCGCAATTTTCTGGGCCAACAGTCACTATCCCTTAAAAATGTGAAAAATGGTCATAGAGGATAGTGCTGGGAGTAAATGTACATTTCTGTGCAGGAAGGCAGGGCCTTCCTTCACCAGATTGCACAATGTTATTCCAGTGAAGGTAGAGTAAGGGCCATGGTTGGCCCGACTCGTTGACGGGCAACTGAAAGAAAATATGACAGTGAATGCATGGTGACACTAAGTGAAAGCATAAGTGATTAACAGTGCATGCAAACATGAATGAAAAATTTAGTAAATAGATCAACATGCATGTGGGTGAAGCGGGTCACCAAATCGACGATTATTCCTGCGAAACAATTTCATGCATGCAACAACAGTGAGATAGCAACGAAAGCTGAAATAGAGCTAGGAAGAGCTATTATACATGTAAATGACAGTAAGCGTTCAAAGAAATCAAGCAAACAACACTCATATAAGTGAATACACAAAAAGCGACAGAAATACTGAAAAAGACAAGTTGAGGCCACTTACCTATGAATAGCATAGCCAGATGTGTTGAAGAGTCCTGGATGCGATGTGGGATGTTAGATATCCAAGATCGATGTGAAATAATGAGCTATGATGCGTCGAATAAATAAGTTTTGAGCTCATGATGCGCATGCCACATATCTAGGAAAAAAACGACACTTGGAGGAAAGTTTCTAAAACAACTTTTCATGTAACCTCCAACTGCTAAAAATATCTCCCTAAATCATGGGATGCCTTTTGCATGTTTTCCTTTTTCTATTCTAGGAAAAAGAAATCCATGCATGAAAGTTAAGTTTCCTCGGTCCCAGGTGGAACTGGTCAACCAAACTGCTCATGCATGTAGCCACTCAACTGCTTGAAGGAAATACACATTTATGGCTGGGAGTTGGGCTGACTTCCCAGGAGATTTGTGCAATTTCTAGGCAGAGTAGTGGACTGTTGCCCAAATTCGCGCAAATTCTAGGTTGAGCAGCCCTACTGGGGAAAATTGTGCAATTTTCACTGTGAGTGTTGACTGCCAAAATTGCACAATTCTAAAGTTCAGCAGGCTGCCAATCAGGATTGCACAATTTCTGGAGGGAAGGTTGGTTTCCCTCTAGAATTGCGCAGTTACTTGGGGGAGATGCTCAGGTTATGAGGGAATTGCATTGAGTTGTGATCGATAGGCTGCCTTTGTGTAAGGAAAACACTGAAGCTTGTGTACTTGACGAAGCAAGACAAGGTGTTGTGAAAAGTTGGTAGGAAGGCTCCAAAACGAGGCTAAGGAAAAAATTTGGAGGTTGGTTGTAGCCGCTACAAAAATTCCCTATGACCACATCAATCCTATGCTCCTCTACAATATCTTTTATCCTTATATTCAATTTTTGGAAGTCCTCAATGTGCTCCACCATTGAACCTTTTTGTTTCAAAATTATCAATTGGCTAAAAAAGGTGTTACTTTTTGTATCCTCATAATGTGCTATCATTTACTCCATAAACATTTCCCAAGTGAAATTGGTTTACAAGAGTAAAGCCATCGATACCATACAAACTGATGGGGTTCCAAATGTAAAGTTGTAATGCGTACCTTTTGTGTGCTTTGCACATTCTGGGGATCAAAATATTGCTCCATCTATAGTATCCACGTTACGAGATCCTTGCCCTCAAAATTCCTCATATCGATCTTTGGAACATGGTGAGTCTTCAATCCAACATTAGAGTCTATGAAATCATGACTAACATTTCTTTTGTTCTCATCACGAGTTTTCTTTACTACCATTTCGCCATTAGTAAACATTTCTTGTAGCAACTTTGTCAAACCTATTTTCAAATATTCCATGCTGCCTTTAAGTTTTTCTTCTATACCATCCATCTTAGCTTCCATGCCATCCATCTTAGCTTCAATTACATTTTGTGAGAGAGAAATTTTTTGCACTTGGTCTTGTAATTTTGATATATCTATTGCATTTCTTCCTCTTCTTCATGTGTCATAGTAGAGATTTTAGGTTTCTTACTAGGTGTTTCCATTTTCTTTCTTCGGGTCATCAATGAATGATAATTACGATTCACAATACCTTTTGAATCACTCCAAACTACTTTATCAAATAAGGCTTATGCAAATTAAAAAAAAAAAAAAACTATGCACCTTTTTTTGTTTTCCGCTTTGTATGAGATCGATCTTGAAATTCCTGTAACTCCAGAATTTCGAATCTCCAAGTTTTGAAATTTCGGTCTGTGATAGCTATTTGAGTATTCTTTCCAACCTAGCAAGTCTGATCACAATTTTATTCCCGAAGAAAGATTTATGTCTAATCTCCCGTGATGGCCTAATAATAGATTGGTTCAATAGAGTGAACTTGTACAACGTACCACGTGTCATTGTTTTGACCTTAGGTTCTGAAAATAATACCCAAAACACTAAAGTCCATCTAATTTCTTTCAATTTTTACGTAATTTCAATCAGATTCTCAAAGAGAAAGTTATGACAATTTTCCCAGGGTGACTTGTTTGAGATCAAATTCGGGAGCCTACAAAAACCTATATTCCTTAGTTCATATCTCCGAAAATATAGTGATAAAAGATCTAAAATTCGGTCATGCATTTCATCACGATTTCATCTCAAATGGGTTTTAATTTCAGATTTTGAAGATTAGTAGAAAAAAGGTCATAGCGAAAATTTCACGATGACCTGTTTGAAGCAAAGAAACCCTAGAATCCAAAGCTCTGATACCAATTCTTATGCAACCAACTCATAAAATAGAAGAAATAGATAGATCAAAGACTTGAAACGTAGCCTCTTTGAGGGGACAACATCCTTTACATTACACAAATGAACAATTCTTGAATGATACAAATGAAAAGGCCTCCTTTCTATATATAGGAGTCTAAGGGGTCACAATATAATCAGAGTCGACATAACAATAATAATGTAAGGGCACATCAATAACAATAGAGTGCTTCTATGGGGCACAATAATAATAATATGGGGACAACATGGTCACAACAATAACAATAAGGGGTATAATGACAATAATAATAAGGGAATACACTAGTATTATGGGGACCTAACATTATGTTACTAAATGTCATTGAAAATTAAGGAAATCTATATACAACCAAAATCCTACCTCAAAATATCTCTAAACTTTCTCTTTATAACAAGAGATAAAAAAAATTGAACACCAATTATCTTACACTAAATATAAGTTATCTATATATGACATAAGCAAATTATATATTATATATAGATATATATATATAGATATATATAGATATAGATATATATAATCAAAATTTTAGGCGTAGGCTTTTAAAAGGAAATTTGATTGGCTATAATTGTGATATGAAGTGTTTGTGAAGTATATTGTTTGAGGTTCAAATCCCTTGCCTAGTCATATCGGCTATGCGTTGAGTTACACATGGGTGCACCTAAAAATATAATGGTAGTGGTCTGAATCAAATCCATATCACCCGAATAAAAGAATACCCAAATTGCCAATTGTTAGAGTTTGTCTTTTCCAATGCTTCATTTCCCTATGAGCTAAGTATGGTGAGTTGTAAGCTCACATAGGGACTTGCATCTCTCGAGTTGTCATAGTTATTCTTATCTAACACTGTGGCTCCTCCATTGCTATATAATGAAGATCTTCTATGTACTTTTACACAAGTTTGTGAGTAATTTAATACTCTTACATGGTATCAGAGCGGGCGATGTTTACCCTATTGAATTTTTTTTGATTTTCTTATTTTTTTAAGTTCTAAATGGAGCGCTTGTTTGAGTTTTGTAATTATTTCATGATCTGCTTGATGATGATTTGGAGCTGATTTATCATGAAGTCCCGCCCTACTCAATTATTTTTGAGTTTTGTTTTCATGATCATTGGATTATTCAGTGTCGACTCTACAAAGAGTTGATCTTTTGCTTTTTTAGTGATCTAGAATTTACACGTGTAGTGGCTACTTTTCTTAAGGAGCAGTGAAGTAGTTCCAAAACGTTATTGTCCTGAGACAGTCAAGGCATCTACACCTAATTCTCTGAGGAAAATGGAAATTTTCTGGAGTAATATTGTGTGAGAAGATTCTTGGAATAGGTTATTTCAATCCACAGATTCTAGAATAAGTCCAAATTGTCATGTAAAAGTCAAAACATTGGGGATCTGAAGCATCGATTGGTTTATTATTTGAGGCAAATTTCAAATTATTTATGTTGGAGTAGAGAAGGGTTCCTGGAATTGCGAGTTGATTGTTCAAACAAATACAAAAATTTGCTACACCGGGGTCATGACCCTCAATCAGAATTCCCGTGATGCTCAACTTTGTAGTGCACATAAGAGAAGCATGTGTATTGACAACACCATTTTTTGCATCAAATACCACTCTGGTTACTTATTTTTTTGGTATGGAGATTTGGGATTTTGGTGTTGGACTTGCAACAACGAAATCAGAGCCTTGGCCCAGGTTTAATTCCCCAATTTACGTTTGAGGGAGGGTGTTGGATTTTCACGGTCACCTCATTGGGAATCGATCACATGGACTAACTGCCACTCTGTGATCCACCCTGAGATCACTTAAAAAGGTAATGATAATGGTTTGGAAGTTCACTAAAGCCTGCAGGTTTTTGGTGTAATGGAAAACCTAACATGGTATTAGAGCAGGTTTTAGATATGATCCCATTGTTGCCTCATCGTCTACGTCCAACTATGAGGAACTTGAAGGAAATGCTCCTGTTAATTGTTATAAACATATTTATGACATAGTTACCAATGGCATTTGAGATGAAAATATTGTGGCACCCAACTTTGAGTCTGCAAAAAAAAATATTGAGGCATCTCCACATCCTCATCAAAGGAAATCGTCTAAGCATCAACATTATTGGTCAACTAGTAGTCCAACATTCGAAATGTTACAAAAGAGACATGCAAGAATGAATTGTCGACAAGTGCCAACTGTGAGGATTGCTTTTGGATGAATCGATGGATGGTCATGGCGTCATTTCAACCAATGCTTGAAGACTTCATATCGTCGTGTTGCATCAATTGTTTGTTGTTGATTGCCTTTGTTCCCTCGGCTGTGTTTCAGGGGGGAATTTGTTGACAATGGAGACGATTGATTCTCGTTCATTTTGCAGTTGTGTTTTAGGGGGGGCAAGTTAGATGGTGAAAAACATTTTTGTATCGATCAGTGTGATGGTGTTCAAACAACTCCAGGAGTGTTTTTGTAGGACGATTGATTTGAGTTTTCCATACTTACAAACCTCATTGTTTGTTTGTTGGTTGATGTTGTTGCTTCTGTTTAAAGCTTTTGAATTGTTTTTGGGAGAAGTTGACAGTGTTTTCCACCCTTCTTCCTCTGCAACAATCCTGCTTCAGAGATCGATTGATCTCATTTAGGTTTCATGGCTTTCATCTTCAAATTTTCGTACTTTTTCATTAGATCAAACCTATGTTCTTTCCATTCAGTGGATTGTTATGAGATCTACAATTTCAGCTCCATGATAATTTGAGCAATGACATCTTTATCTTCTTCTTTTTTCCCGGGGGGGCGGGGCGCTTCCTACGGGGTTTTCTCTCTTTCTTCACTTATGATTGTTTGTACATGGGTACCTAGAAAGGCCTTGCTGCCGAGACCCATTCTTTGTTTTCTTTTTTCTTTAGTTACTCCCTATATTTCGCTTAGGGGGGTCTGTTGGAGTTTGTCTTTCCAACACTTCATTTCCCTATGAGCTAAGTATGGTGAGTTGTAATTTCACCAAGGAAAATTCTAAGGATGGAAATTTATTTTAAAGTTTAGAAACCTTGGTGAATATTACTAGTACATAATATGCAATCTGTAAAATGTTTGGCAATGTTTTTGTAAAAGTATTCAAATTTCTAATAATTTTATATAGTCTCTATATAAAATTTTGGTGATTTTTAAGGTAAAACAATTTTATACTATAAAATTTGGGCGAATATTTTTTTAGAAAAAATGGAAATTAATGAATCTATTATTTTGAAAAACATGGAAAATTAGCCGACTTGCGAATATTAACCCTTAAAATTTTCTCTCACGTAAAGACTTATATCTATATCCTTATCTAACACAAGAGCTCTTCCATTGCTATATAATGGAAATCTTCTATATACTTTTGCTATATAATAGAGATCTTCTATATCATAATAATAATAATAATAATTATTATTATTATTATTATATCCATTTTTAAGGTCATAGCCAAGCCAGACACTAAATTGGTGTATGAGACCCCCTTGTTTGTGGGACAAGGACCCACCTCCATGCAGCGATTTGACTACTAAGTCTACGAAAGCATATATACTCTACCCCCTCTATTTTTGAACCTATGATCTCTTAGGAGGAAACACATGCTCTTAACCATTAGGCCCACTCAAACTGTATACTTTTATATAAGTTTATATACTTTTATATAAATTTATAAATAATTCAACACTCTTACATTTATTCATATATATATATAATATATATATACTTTAAAACTAAACTTTAAAAAAAAATCAAACCAAAATCCCAAATTTAAAAAACCTCAAACTTTATTTCTTATAATGAGAAATAAAAATCTTAACCAATTACTTACATTAAATAAAATTTCTTATATATTGCATATTTGCAATACACATCATATATATAGGTAAACATAAACATACGCCACCAATATTATATTCTAGGGATATATTCTAATATTCTATGGATATATTCTAACCCAATACTTCGTGTGTGTAGGTTTTTAAATGTAAGTCGACATACCTAACTTTAGGAATCATACACTTCTTTTTGCCTACTTTTCTCTCCCAAAGTCGTACCACTGTCCATACTTTTGTTTCTTTTGAATTCTTTTTACTAACCACACTTATTTCGCAGCACTGTTCGTTCTTTTGCTTTTCTTATCCCTTTTTTTGAGCGAAGTCTTAGCTCTGCGAGCTTTCAAAGTGTTCATGGGCCCAGGTCCTTTTTTAACGTTTTGCTATTGACTCCAGAGGAAACGTGTTTGTTACGTCTGGACTTGGAACTCCAAATAGTAATGTGCATTGTATTAGCCAGCATTCTACCGATACTTTAAAGTGTTCTAAGGGAGGTATATAACTCAGCATAAGATAAGTAAGGGAGGATGGAAAATGTTAGTAAAGGGAGATATGCATAGGTTTTGAAAGTTATCATTTTTCTTATGATTCATTTATTCTAAAGTGTAAGAGCTTCCTTGTTTTGATGACAACTGAAATCTTTTCACGAGTGATAAAGAAGAAAAGTGAGCTCATCAAATTTGTGATTCTTTCTAAAAGGTTGCTATTCATTTCTTGCATCATTAAGTGTTCTAAAAAGCTCTGATAATTCGTCATATCAGTGCTAACTAGCATAATGTTTGCATAACACTTTGTTGTTCCAATATTATCGAAAGATTCCATGCTACTCAACATTTCATTTTGCTTTATTATTTGCCATTCTGGATGTCTATATATGAATTTTGTTACATCTTAGACATTTTAAAGTGATTTATGGTCGTGATTTTCTCATAAATTGTCTAAAATAATATGATGTACTCTCATTTTATCAATAAAATTAGCATTTTCACAACTGATATATCTTTGGCATATTTTCTTCTAACAACTAAATTTATTATTAAATTTATATTAGATTGTATAAACACACATGTGCAATCCTATGGCTAATAAGGTATGATTTTTTCATAAATATGCCTATAAATTAATTCATCAGGTTGTTATTAGTTTTTTTTAGTTGTTTACTTACAACGATGTATATGTCCATTTATATAGTTTCTTTTTTGTTTATTTTTCCATTTTATTCTTTAATTTTCTTATATAAATATTTTCCTTTATTCCTTTGTACGAAGTTGTTGTAAATAATTGCAACATAATTTTTGGCATTAAACCCTGGGCCTAGTCCCATTATCTCATCAACCCATTTCGAGGGTGCTAGTATTGAATCATAAAAACTTTTCTGGTCAATAGAAAGGAAATGAAATAGATATACGTAGAAATATAACAGAGAGCACAATAATATAGTGAAAACCTTGCTTCTATGAAGAAATAAAATAGAAAAATATTGTAAAACACAAACCAACTAGAATGGTGGGAGTTTTCTTTGAAGAGAGAGATATGACTACTAAATGCATTCACAAAAAGATATTACAAGATGCCAAAAGAATGATCGTTTAACAAAAAGAATGAAACCTAGAGGTCCAATACCCTAACCCTAAAAGATGAAGTGCCAAAAGTGTTATGGGCCTCGAGGTGATTAGTTGTCACATCATCCTCCCTATGGTGCAACATTTCAATATAATGTTTTTTTGGGATATTTGGTAGCTTGTTGTAAAGAACAATACAAGGATTACAAGTTCTAGCCTCGGATTGGGTATATCATGGTAACCCATAGACACTCTAATAGACAAGAAACATCATTTATGGCCTCATAATTTCCTCATAAATTTTGGACTGGGAAACCCGTAGAAAAACTACCAAGAAGAAGGGAACCATTGAGTTAGTGGAAGAGATGGTTGGCCACTAATATCCACTTGGGTTATCATGATCATGATAATCATTTTTATGATCATGATGGTGATGGTGATGATGATAATGATGATGACAATGACGATGACTATGGTGGTGGTGGTAATGATGATGATGACGATGACTACCCTTTATTGATATGTTATTAGGTAGTATAATGATGATGGTGATGATGATGATAATAATGACAATGAGGACAATGATAGTGATGATGATAGGTGTGTTGAGAAAGGTTAGTTGGGTTAGAGATACTACTGAGTTAGGTTTATTAAGTTAGGGGTTTAATATGTCATAGTTGTTTGGTCACTTTTTTGAAGGGTTTATTAAAACTCATAGTTTCATTAAATAAGAGAAAGTTTATGTTTTGACTCTTTATAAAGTGAACATCATCAATTGTGGATAATATATAAATATTGTACTTAAACTATCATATGTATAAAAAAAAATATAGTATGATAAATTGATATAGATTTACATTCGAGAAAGCCAAATGTTAGGTTTGTTACAATGGTTATATTTTAGATTTTGAAATATTAATATTTTTATATGTGAAAATTGTAATTTTCATTCTACTAAAACTAAAAATATATATGTTTTCTTTGAAAAAAAAACAAAAGAAAATGATTTTACAATAAAAAGTTATTATATTTTAAATAAACTAAATTTTATTACGTTACTAAATCTCATTGAAAATTAAGGAAATATATATACAACCAAAATCCTAACTCAAAAAATCTCTAAACTTTCTCTTTATAACAAGAGATAAAAAATTGAACACTAATTATCTTACACTAAATATAAGTTATCTATATATGACATAAACAAAATATTATGTTATTAAATCTTCATATATATATAAAATCAAAATTTTAGATTTAGGCTTTTAAAGGACAATTTGATTGGTGATAATTGTGATATAAAGTCTTTGTGAAGTATATTGTTTGAGGTTCAAATCCCCTCACTAGTCATATGGGCTATGCATTGAGTTACATATAGGTGCACATAAAAATATAATGGTAGTAGTCTGAATATAATCCATATCACCCAAATAAAAGTTCACCCGAATTGCCAATTGTTGGAGTTTGTCTTTTCCAACGCTTCATTTCCCTATGAGCTAAGTATGGTGAGTTGTAAGCTCACATAGGGTATTGCATCTGTCCAGTTGTTGTAGTTATCCTTATATGATACTAGGGATCCTCCATTGATATGTAATGGATATATTCTATGTACTTTTACAGAAGTTTGTGAGTAATTCAATAGTCTTACATGGTATCAAAGCGAGTGATGCTTGCCTTGCTAAATTATTTTTTGAGTTTCTTATTTTTTAAAGATCTGAATGGAGCGCCCTGTTTGATTTTTTTATTTTTGTAATTATTTCATGATTTCGTTGATGATGATTTGGAGTTTATTTATCACAATGTCCCACCCTGCTCAATTATTTTTGAGTTCAGTTTTTATGATCATTGGATTATTCGACGTCATCTCTATAGAGAGTTGATCTTTTGCTTTTTTGGTGATCTAGCATCTACAAGCGTAGCGGCTGCCTTTCTTAAGGAGCAGTGAAGTAGTTATTAAACGTTATTTTGCTAAGACAGTCAAGGCATCTACACCCGACCCTCTGAGGAAAATGGAAATTTTCTAAAGTAATCTTATGCGAGAAGATTCCTAGAATAGGTCGTTTCAATCCACAGATTCTGAAATAAGTCCAAAGTGTCACATAGAAGTCGAACCACTGGGGATCTGAAGCACCGAGTGGTTTATTATCTGAGGCAAGATTCAAATTATTTATGTTCGAGCAGAGAAATATTCCTGGTTGACTCGGACTTTGACCACGATCTCTTGTGCCTCTTTCAGAAAACAATTTCAAGTGGATAGGAAGGTATCCATGAGGGAGTCATCCTCTACCCATCCGCATCTTTCGTTGCTGACCTAGAACGCTGGAACCTCGTGAACAATGAAGATAGCTATGGAATCCTAGAATAGTTTTGGAAACAGACTGATTCAGTAACTAATTACAACTTTAATTAAAAAAATAGGGTATACAACTGAATATGAACAAGAAAAAATACCAATGCATACCTTCATCAAAACCTGGTAGATATGGCTCTATTAAATGGTAAATATATATTAAAAAGAGAGGATTGTTGGGCAAAAGGATGTCACAGTAGGACAATCTTCAGACTTTACAGGGTTTTCTCAAAATATGGTAAATTGAGTAATAAGTGGGCAAAATTCCAAAAAAGTACAATTTTCAAGACTTTTCAGTAGGTTTTAAGCTGGATTTTCATTTTTCACCACTGTGCACATACTATGCTAGATTTCGGTATTTTTGCACAACAACATCTTTTATTCATGAAAATGGGATTCTGAAGGCATGTGGCGGTGAAAAAGGTTAAAATACACCATTTCCCTTTTGAAGCACTCCATTTAGAGTTAAAATGAGTTCATAACATATGTTTTTGTTGTAGCATTAGGTAATGTGAATGGTGAAACAGGGAATATTTGATTTGACCATATCTTGCAAACCGTGCATCCGTTGGTCCTGAAAGTTTTATGATAAATGCATTGAAGTAGGGTAAATAAATACACAAAATTTCAAGAAATTCTAGTGTGTATTTTTCAAGAAATTGGTCGCTTTCACCCAAAACCATTTCTCAATTTTCTCGAGACCTTATGTTTACCTTTTCTCTTCTTGCTGCCATATAAATTAATTCATGCTTCTTCAATGAAAAATATGACCTTCTTTCCTTTATTCATGCTTTCCTTAATGGTACATCAACACGAAATTCTTGAGAAAAATAATTATTTTATAGATATAACAATCTTGACTTCATGGTATATGTTTGTAGCACATGATCAAAAGGTGGCGATCTGTTTACATACAACATTCATGCTGCACATGGATATCATTCTTTATTTGGGTCGGAAAGCACATGGATGTAATAAGAGTCTTATTGATGCATTCCTCACAATATGGTATGTTGGATATTCTACCAAGGATTAAATAATTTTTGCAAAATTAAGGGATTAATAAGTAATGCAAATATGTTTGTTTATTGAAGAAGAATAAATCAGCAGTCATCATATCATTCATGAGTAGCACACTATGGCAAAAATTTCAACAAAAGGATGGAGTCTTCTTTTTCATTTTGCAAGTATTAAGAAACAAGGGTGGAAACAAAGAGTTGTGCTATCACATGTGTAATTTTGGAGAATGGATTCATTGGTTCATTGAACAAGAGAGAAAAACAAATCTTACCAAGATAGATGATCTACACCAATCCATTGGATGATCTGATATGATAATAAACTAAATACTGATGTATAATGGATTAACCATTAATGATTTGAATGTTAGCTGAAGCACACAAACTGAGGAAAAGATGCTTGAAAAGAACACTTTACGAAAGCTGATTAAACATGAAATCAACGCATAAAAGAAGTGAAAACAGTAAAAACACAGCGAAACCAGTCAACAAATTGATGACGGAGTTCATCCCTAATGGAATACATCTTCGGGCCCGCTTTCAAGATGGACGACTATTTTTATTACGAATAAGAAGAAAGGAGTCGATTACACAAGATTTAGTTAGACTGAGCTTACACACAGGCAATTCTAACCTCAGTCATCAGATAGCCCTCTGAACCCGCTGTCCAATGCTGCTTACGGTTTCCAAAACTAACCCTGGATGCTCTCAAAACACTGAAAACAAATTTTCCTATGTCCTCCAGAACTTGCATACAAAAGTTTAAAACCACTCTCTTTGATTAATGAAGAGAAATTCTGCCTTTATAGGCCTGAAGATGCATAAAAACCACCTTGCTTGAATTCAGGATGAATTGGTTGCAAATTGGTTGGTTTTTTTACTTTGGTCTAGTGACATAGGTACACCTAGGGTTAGTTCCATGGTCCTTGAATTAATTCTGAACATAAAATTGTTTTAAAAATAAAAAATAGACTATAGTCTATCCTCTGAACCATTGGCGGGCATCATAATTGGCGCACTGGCTAACTGCCTATGTGAGCAGGCTGTAGGCTAACCATAGGTGGACACCGTTGCAGATAACATCTGGCAGTTTCGCTAATGGCAAGATGCTGGCAGTTAAATGTGACTGCTTCCCGATGTAGTCTCTGCCAGTTATCCTGCCTACCACAGTGATGACCTCCGCTGCTTGCATAGTTGTTCACATGCTAACAGTTTGCTGGTGGTTCCACCATGGCTAACCCTTGACGACTGGCTCTAACCCTTACTCTGCTCACATGTTAACTCTGTGGTTCCGCTATGGTTAGGGTGGCAGTCAACTAGCTGCGGTTAACTTCTAACCCCGTTGCTCTGTTCACATGCTCGGCCTTCTCTGACGTGGTTTGACTCTGCGGTTAGGACCTGTGCATGTAATTTTCAATGTTCTATAGTTTAAACATATGCCCGAGGGTTATATTACCATCATTTAACACACATAGTGATAGGTTGAGGTTTATGAAATAGCATAGAGTTTTTGCAATGTAATATGGTAGGTTCGGTAAAATAGGTAGGACTTAGGTTTTGTAATGGATTTGATACAATAGGTTTATCATATTGTTTAGGTTTTAGATTAGGGTTTAATACAATGAGTTAGATTCAGGTGTATTACAACACATTTGTCACAATGTGACATAGCACCATATGCATATAGTTGACAAGCGACATTTGTCACATGACGACGGACCTGTTGACAACCACACCTGTGAGTGAACGACAAAACCATGTAGACACCTAATCCTGCAAAGACGAATGACAAAACACATGTCTTCGACCAAATCCTGGGGAACAGTCGATGAACTCATATCAACAACCAAATGCAAACTCATATCAACTGAACGCCATTAAAACCATATTACATGAACAACCACACTGTCGATTTGTCGAAGCTAAATTGAAGTGACGATGACACTGAACAACACTTGAACACTTGTACAATTGAATCAATGGATCCTCCTAGATCATTGGAGCTTTGATCAAGGATTCAGTTGAAATGACAAAATAAAGGATAACCAAGAAGTCATTGAATTGTGAAATTTTGTAAAGCTTTGTTTGCACGAGGACATGCAAAAACTTAGATGTCGGGAATGTTGGGCCTCTAATTTGTCATGATTTTTCTAATCAAATCATTCATTTTTGCATCATTCAACTCACCGATTGTCATCATTATTAACCATATTTCTTCATAAATGCACCAAATTTTGGCATACATGTCTACATGGTTTATTATTATTATTTCCATTATATTTTATGAGTTAAGTAGAACTTTGCTTTATTTTACTAATGATAGTTTTTCTAGTAGTGGTACCACTCCATAAGGAAATTTGTAACATGGACATTGTTTGTAAAGGTTCCAATATGGATTTCGGTTGGTTAAATTCCACCTAGCTCGCACATATGGACCTCCAACACCAAATCAAAGGAAATAAGAAAAATTTTTGACCAATCATCTTCAACCATGTTTTCTAGGCAAAGGAAAGCAAATTTCAGAAAATGAAAACATGGGTTTTGTTCAACACGGGCCCAGTTAGCTTCTTTATGGGCGATTTTCGCAAATTCATTACCATTTGAGATATTTGAGGTTATCTAGAGCCTTATTTTGAAAATTATGTAGATAAACAATTTTTCAATTCATCATTTAATGGACAATCAACAAAGAGGCTAGAATGAGCTATTCTTTAGCAAATTCGTGGCAAGAAGATCATTATTAATAGATCTCGGATCATCTTTTGTCCTAAAATCCTTAAAAACATATTATATTTTATTCTAAAATAGATTTCTTGAGATCTCATGGCCAAAATTCACGCAATGAAATTTTGAGTTTCTAGTTGCTTCAAAAATCTATAAAACACTATAATCTATTTGATAAAGGAGAGATTTTCAATGTATTAAGCTGAGGTCTAAAAAGTTGTAATTATTTTTGAAAGTATCGTTGTGAAAACTTTGTCTACATGCTACAAATAATACAAACTCTGTCCATGGCGTTCATGTAATTTTTAGTTGGCAATTCTCTTCTCTTGATATGAATTTTGAACACCTCACTCTCCTCAGGACCCCCCCTGAAGCTATATGAGAATAATGTAGATGTTTTCCATTTCTTTCATTTAATTTCTTTATGCTCTACGCTAAAATAAAAAATATATTTCATTTTAATGTTTTGTTGCTTTAAATTGAATTCATTTCATTATGTTTACCTGTTTGCCTCTGTTTTTCCTACACAACAAGTGCTTGTTAAAATACCAAAAAAAAAAAAAAAAAAAATTCACTTTGAATTTCATTTTCTAGCTTAGTCTTAGATTTATGTTTAATAGATTATGATTTTGTCTAGTTCAAGTTCATTCATCATAAGATTTGTTATTCCTGCTTTTTAGATCTATTTCCACAATAATGATAGTCGAGGTTTACTTTTCAACTCTCATAGATTAGCCTTTCCTTTAATTCATAGACTAAAATTGCTTTTTGAATTTGATAGATTAGGATTGCATTTGAATTTAATAGATTAGTTTTGATTTCAAGCATAATAGACTAACCTATTAATAGTCTATCATTTGCTTTTATGATTAATAGCATAGAATTTCAAGAGCTTTCATAGTTTAGAATTGATTTGCTTTGAATATACTTACAATTCAATTCTCAATTTGATGTTTTTATTAGAAAAAGTATTTGAGAAGAAAAACATATGCATGTGCTTACCAAGATCTCATAAATATAATCTAATTTATTTTTGAAGTTTCCAATTCATTTCAGTTATGCATAAATATTGAAAGCTAATCTCCTATTACATACAATGTAGTGTACTTTGCAAGATCACGTACTCGGATTAACATATAAATGCAAGTAGTTTAACAACCAATTAAATTACCCAACGTTTCTTCTAGTGAAATTTCAACCCTATACCTTGTTCAATTCTTATTGAGTAGATACATTATTGTTGTTCAAATAGTTACACTATTGACACATTAATAAATGATTTCATTAATTTCTTCAATATGCATTATTCTCAAATTTCATTTCTATCCTTTACCTTTGAATAATATATTGATGTAACAATATCTTTCTTAGGTGAAATTTCAGTTAAATAGCATATTAAAGATATGGTGTCAATGTTAACAACAAAATGTTACAAATAAAACACTTATTAAGCCCTACATATTGAATATTATTACGTTTTTATTGTTATATTAATAGGTCAACTAGAAGCTTTAATTATTCCCCTTAATTAAAATTGTACCTTTTTTCATATCATATATATATATATAGACACACACACACACACACACACACATATGAGACCTAGTCTGTGTATGTCTTGATCTGGTCTTGTGTATTGAATTCACTATAAAAGAAGGTTTTGTCCCTTTAAGTGAGTGGTATTCAGTGGCTTATTATCATTTTTAATGTGCATGTTTCATACATATGGTATCGAAGCTATGATTTTAAGGTTTTTCTCCATAAATCAAGTTATCATGATATTTTCATTATAATTTTTTTCTAGGATGTTTCAGACTGGAAAGGTTTTGGAGACATTGAGAAGAAATGAGGGTCACAAACAACTATAAAGAACATCACACTACATCTCTTAACCTCACTCAACTGACAAGGCTGACACCTCATCAAATGGATTAAATAAGAATAAAGTGAGAATTTTCAATTGTGACAAAAGGTAAATAGGGGGCTTAAACTAAAGGAGAAGAAATTATTCTACATAGATTTTCGAGATGAAGAAGAACAAGAATCATAATTGCTATAAGATCTAGATATATAGAAGAGACTTCTCCAACAATATCTTGTCTTGCATTAGATGAAATTAATACTCCAAGAAAATCTCAAGATAGAGGAAATATAAAAAAGAAAAAGGTAACATTTTTTAATTGATTTATGTATTACCCTAACATCATTAATTACAAATTATAAAACCTTCACAATTTTTTTTTTGTATTTCCAACACTATAACTTCAAGCAATGATTTCAAATGAAGGCACCATAAATTGTTCAGGGAAGTGCCATGGTATGAAGTAGAATATGTTCGATTATTTATTGGATAGTCTATGATTACAATCCAAGTGGGTGGTGCTAATGTTTTTTTAGGGTTCTAAAGGTTACAATCATTTTGAATAGTGGCCCTTATTTCTATATATCATTTCATGATATTTTCCTCACAAGGCAAGGAAATTGAGCTTAGATGTATCTAAGAAAAACCCTCTAAAGTGATAATCTTTAACAACATGAAAAAATTAGTGAAAAATTAAGAGCATGGTGTAGTTTCACAATTATGCTCATGTTGTAGCAGCTGCAACACCCTCCAAAATTTTGGCTTGCATCCAAAGTTTAGAGCCTTCCTTGGTTTTTCCTTTGGTGGTTGCAAATGCTCAAGCTCACCCCATGAGCTCTTGTGAAGTATTCTCACCCTTTTTCTTGTTTGACCAGTGATCATCTTTTGGTATATTGATTTCTTTTTCATCATTACGATCTTGCTCTGATGAGTTTGAAGGTTTGTCCTTGTGTGTTTGGGTTGTCTTCACTATGTAAACATCCATCATAATCACACAAAAAGTTGTAAGAACTATCATGAAAGTGTCGGAATGGTCGTACAAAGGTCTATCTCAAGTATCGTGCTAGTCACTTTCAACTCTAATATAGTCTCACCGAGGCATGTTTTGTCTTGTTGCACTGGTGGTCAATTTTGTCTCATCATCGAAGTATGATAAGTGTATGACCACAATGTCAAGTGTGCACAAGTTCACTTGCTTTTAACACTTAGCCATTTTCCTAAAAATATGTTCAATTGGAGAACCCTCTTCCACTAGATCCCTATTGAGCTGCATTATGCAATCTCAACCCTCAATAACCTTGATCTACTACCTGGAACCACACAGTGCTTGAGGTTGTCTTCCAGGTTAGTTGCACTACGCAGTCCTGGAGGTGAGCAGCCTATCTGCCTCCTAGAACTGTGCAAAAACTGCCTCCATGTCCAAACTAAACTCAACATTAGTCAAGCACATTCATCAAGCCTCCTTCTGGTCTACTAGAACCCTGCATTGCACGAAGGCTTGGGTCTACACTGCTCTTGAAAACTACATAGATATATCCTTCTGGTCCTCTACTATCTTTCTTTGCACTGCCTTCAAAAATGCGCAAACATGTCCAACAGGTCTCCTACTACCTGTCATGCACTAATCTCCAAAACTGTTCAAACATGTCCAGTTGCTCCTCTGCTATATTCCTTTCCACTATCTTTAGAAACTGTGCATACATGTCCAGCACCTACTGCCTGTCCTGCACTGATCTCCAAAACTACATAAACATGTCGAGCTGGGCCTCTGTTTCGTTTCTCTGCATTTCCTTCAGAAATTGCACAAACATGTCTAACAGACCCTCTATTTCCTATCTTACACTATTTTCCAAAATTATGCAGTCATGTCTAACAGGCCCTTATTGCCTATCCTGCACTGTTCTCCAAAACTACGTAGCCATGCTTAGCAGGTACCTTGTAGCCCTATCATGCCTTTCTATTGAAAAATACGTAGAACTTTGCAATAGGTCCCCTGTAGCCCTATCTTGCCTTACCTCTAGGAAATTTGTAGAAATATGCCACAGGGTCCCACCTTACAGTTTCCACTGGTGTCCTTCACTACACAATTCTGCCTCCCAGTGGTCACTACACAGTGTTTCCCTATAGTATAGGCTGTCCTCCCAGAGTTACTCATTCCAGCTTGAGCTGCACTCTATGTTGTCTCAGTGAGTTGTCCTCCCTCCCTATCACCCTGAACCTGAGAAAAATGCATCATGACAAACTAGGAGGCTTTTAATTTGATGTTGTATTGTCATGAGTGAATTACAGGAATAGGTACATTGATAGGTCATGGCAAGATGACGAACGAGATGAAGAAGGAGTGCACATGTTAGAAGAATTGCTTGCAGCTGGACAGATGTACCAAGCACATAAAGCAACAAGTGAAAGGAATGTATGCATTGAACCATCATGCAAGAGCAAGACAATCGAAGACCCCACAACATCATGCCATGCAGAGGAGAAGACAAAGCACACCAAGAGTACATACATCACTCAGGAGCACACTATCTTGACACAGACACCACAGTAAGCTAGTAGATGTGAACAGTGTCATGTTGAGTTGTGTCATGACCTGTCTTGGCAACATCACCACTATGGGCCATATCAGTTGTAACTTAATGTAATGTAAAGTGAAGTCCAATGGATGCACACAAGAATTTTAAGAGTCATGTCAGTTGAAAATTCATTTGAAGTTGAATGGTCATGAGGGTAGTCTAAGAGTCACAAGGGTCAAGGATCACCCTTGACTGTATTTACCCCTCCCATTGTATGAGCAAGGACTTTTCACCTTGGATCCTCCCACATAGCCTTGAGAGTCTATAGTCTGTTCTTTGAGGAGCAAGGAGTGGCTCCAATATCCCACTACTGGAACTAGTGATGTATGGGTTACAAGTGTGTCTTGTGACTTTTTCTTAATTCAGAAACTTATTAAGGCTAACATGTTCTCACGCATGTTTTATAGATGTTTGTAAGACTACTCTTTAAATATTTGTAATGCATGTTTTCTTAACCTGCACTAATATAGTTAAACTACTTTGGTTATTTTAGTACTTACATTGTTGAAGATATGTTGTATTTCTTATTACTATTGTCTCATCCCTATGGACTACTCCACGGGATACTAGACAAATTGCCTTTGTGTATTGGCTACGACTGTTGTCACATCCTTTTCGACTACTCTGCGGGATACTCCACATACCATCTTTGGTTTTTGGTTATAAATACTGTAACATCTATGTGGACTACTCCGTTGGGTGGTGTACGTGTTATCCCCTTCACCTTAGTTTTAATGACTACCGCATCCGCTGTGGACTATTCTACTGGGTTCTAGACAAATCTTTCTGGTTTGCGTGTGTCTCTTTTTGGGTGGTACTTCTACCTCTCATTTAGAGGCTCATTTTACTCTCCCCCTTTGTAGTAAGAAAACCTCGACACGGTTACATTATGCACTCACTAGGCACACGTACCTTGTTATTTAAAGATACCATCGTAACACTCTCATGTGCTGACAGCTTGAGCCAAGGCAGATCTCTAATTATATGGAAACTGGGCCTTCATACTGGATGGGATTCCTACTTCAAACAATGTGAGGTCTACTTGGGACTTCACATCAGGGAGACCCCCTTTGTTGGTGGGTCCAGCATCGTCAACAAAATGGTACTAGAAGGAGGTTCAGATGATAGGATGTATGGTGAATTTTAGGGGCAAATTTTAGCCCAAAGGCGAAATTTAAGGGGGTTTTCGTTTTAGAGGGGAATTTTTTCTATAAAACACCCATTTCATATATTTAGCCCAACTTTTATTTAAAAAATAATTATTTTTTTCATTTTAGCCAAAAAAAAAGGGTAGATAATCTATGAAAAGACTCATTTGACCCAGTTTAGCTTGTTTGGGATGTTATATTCCATTACAATTACAATTGCCTGATTTTCTGCTTTGCAATGTTAAATTCATGGGATGTTATATTCCATTACAATCGCCTGATTTTCTACTTTGAAATGTTAAATTCATTTGCAATCACACATTTTCTGGTTTGGGAGGTCGGTTGGGAGGTTGTATTTGGTCCTAATAAATAAAAATATAAATAAAAAGGAGGTATGGTAAATAAATAAAACCTCTTTTTATACTTACTCCAAAGGTATGGTAAATAAATAAAAATATAAATAAACTATAGGTATGGTAAATAAATTAAACCTCTTTTTATATTTAAGTGAATCCTATGGGCCAAATACAATATTTATAAAAGAGGTATGGTAAATTAATAAAAATATAAATGAACGAGAGGAATGGTAAATAAATAAAACATTTTTTTATATTTACTCCATAAGTCACATTATATTTACGAACATGCAAGGGTGTAAATAAATAAAAATAAAAACAAAGTGGAGGTATGGTAAATAAATAAAACCTCTTTTTATACTTACTCCAAAGGTATGGTAAATAAATAGAAATATAAATAAACTAGAGGTATGGTAAATAAATAAAACCTCCTTTTATATTTAGTCCATAACCCTCTTTCTATTTAAGAAGGCTAAAAAAAAGAGGTTTTATTGAAGTGAATCCTATGGGCCAAATACCATATTTATAAAAGAGGTATGGTAAATTAATAAAAATATAAATAAATGAGAGGTATAGTAAATAAATAAAACATTTTTTATATTTACTCCATAAGTCACCTTATATTTACGAACATTCAAAAAATGTGTTATATTTAGGTGAAGCCTATGGGCCAACTATGGGCCAAATACCATGGGCCAAATTATTATTAATACCATGCGAAAAAAACATTATTAGCCCTAATATTAGTTTTAATAAAAATAAAGATGGCACATGGTAGTGACCCATTGTATTCACGTGGAATGTAGCCTATTTAAAAGGGGGAATTAAACCAACATAAATCCATCTTTACTCTGGATCTACTAAGCATCGAGAGGGATCAAATTTCGTGATATACAAACTAGCATAGAGTGAAAAAATATTTGATCCGCCCGAGGCTTGGTAGATCAAGAGTAAAAATGGATCTTGTAATTTAATGTCACTTAAATTTTTTAACTTGGTTAACATAAAAATAAAAAAATAAACATCAATTATTAATTTTTATAAATTACTAATAGTAGTTTTTCAGCTCCAGGTTTATGATAACCCATAGTATTGACCAATGGTAATACCATGGTATTCATGTGAGCATAGACTATTTAAAGGGGAAATTCTATCAGCTTAGATCCATCTTAATTACGGGTCTACCAAGTGCTGAGAGGGATAAATAGATTTCCTCCCTCTATGAGTGGTAGATGTGGAGTTAGGGTGGATATAGGTTGGTTTTTATGATAATGAAGATATTAAATAGACTTAGGAAATTATATTGTAAAAAACATCTTAAGGTGAATGCTTAAAGCTACATTTAGTCACTTCACAAAATTTAATAAAAAATACCAATACTTTCATTAATGTTGTTTTTATTATTTAACAAAAAAAAATTCAAAATAGTGAAATATTACCACTCTTTCCCAATCTCCCTCACAAAAGAGAGATAGTCACTATCGATATTTCTCACCATTTTTCAAACGTTCTCAATATGATATCTTCATGAAAAAGTGTAGGCCACAGGATCCCCCAAGGGTAGTTTTGGGGCAAAAATCCCATATTTTGGTCAATTAAGGTAAGTGTAAAGACTTCGCATTTTGTGGTCGCAGAGCGTGTAGGTGTTAAAGATTCATAGGGTTGTCTGCCCTTATTTTGGAAATGTAATGTCGGTTGTAAAAAATCTACCCATGGTTCGCAGACCATGGGATTGTATAAATAGAGCTAAGCTCTAAGTAGTTTGGAAAAAAATAAGAAGAGAAGATATGATGTATGACAGATAGCTCTAAAGTATAAGTCTAAGTTTTCGATCGTAGCATAGGTAGAGGGTTTGCAGCTGAGTGCATAAAGGCCTAGGGTAGAAGTTTGCAGCTGAGTGCGCAGACCCCTGTAGCTGAGTGCATAGGGCGGGTCGAGTCTATAATCATCCGAAATTATCAATAAAGAGAAGTATTCTACAATTTATGTGTCTTTATTTCTTATTTATGCATCTGGTTATGTTGGGTATGAATTTCACTTATAATGCTTATGTGATGCGTGAATATATGTAAATGTGTTGGTTAAGTGAACGCAAATAAGAACATTTGTTTACACGAAGATAACTAAGATTAGTTAATAAGATAAGTAAGCACTTAGCCTGGTTTGAGAGCTATTACAGTTCACTTCCCTAGCAGTGTGAAAGTCCCTAAGCTGCAGGTTAGGGTTGTTCGAAAGCTAATTGTACCCTTTTGTGAAGGTACTAAAGGGTGGAACATAGGGCTAAGCAACCTGTGCGAAGGTAGGTATAGCTGGAATAAACTGACATCACAACCATCTCAAGGGTGTGGAAACTTGGTTCCAGCATCCCCCCATATTGATTTAGGTTAGACTTCGGTCCGTGCTCTGTGGGCTGATGCCGAAAGGGCTAGTAGTCTAGGGATTTTTTTGGCTAACTAATGTTGAACCTAGGTCAGGCCCCCTCAACTCAACAAATGGTTCTGTTACTGGGACCAGAATCTACATAAGAGATGTGTGATGTCATATCCCTGGAATCCAACTACGAAAGAAATCGAAGGTTGGTTTGACAGAAGGATCCACAAGTTCACAACACAAGAAAACAGAAGTCCACAACTAACAAAAGAATAGTGGCTAGATAGGTACCTATATACAGAGATCCATAAAATATTTTTTGCCTCCTTTCTAGTTTAGCTGTATGAGTGGATCGTGAAGCTAGCAGATAACCAAGGAAGGTGGAAACTTGACGGTCCTATCGTGTGGACCCTAGAGCTAGTGCAAAGGTTGGAAGCATTGGAGGATACGATCGCCTGTGTTGTCGATCATTGGCTCGATCACGTCATAGGAGGATTTGTTACAGAATTCACAGTTGACACCTCTGTCAACTATAGCGAGGCGGAGAGACACTTTTTCAAAGGATCGTGAGGTAAGTACGTAAAATCTTTGAATACATGGATTAAAATGTTGTTGTGTGAAAAACGGGTTATGCAGTTACCTTGATGTTTGGGACTAAATGAAGTGGAAAATTTTACAGAAACGAAGGAAATGAGGGTCCAGAGTATAGCCCCTTGATTTCACCTCCACGAAGGGATGAAGAAGTGATAGAAAAGGTGTCTACACAAAGCACTATTCAGTTCATAAGACAAGGATTCCCGCAAATACCACCTCTGCCCACACCACCTCCGACTTCACCGCCATCACATACAAATTTACCTGTACCACCTCCACCTCCACTGCGGTTCAGTATGGTAAATACAACAAAGTTGCATTTGTTCAAAGGCTTGGGAAATGAGGGCTTGGACCAATTCTAGTTCATTGTGAGGGCTATATGGGAAGATCAAGGCGTTACAGACGATCACATAAATAAGACGACACTGGTTATTGCTCTGCAAGATCACGCACTAATCTGGTATATTAAGTAATCTAATGATAACCTAAATGTTGGAGTAGCAAACATCCAAGCAGCACTAAATAGGGAATTTAGCAGGCCTAAATCTGAGGCGCAGTCAATTGTGGGATTCAAAGAGATCGTGGTTCGACTAGGCAAGACACCTTGGGAATTGGATCAAAGATTGAAGTGTCAAATCCACGAAGCCAACATGAATTTGATAGATGGACAACATCGCGAGTGGTTTGTGGCTTCACTACTACCACACTTAAGAAGCACGTTTTCGCAACAAAAGATAACAAGTGAAGAAGAGGCCTTGGAGATTTCCATGAGACTGCATGAGACTCCTATGCAAGATCCTAATCTAGGAGTTTAAAAAATCCATGCGTAGTTGTAGAATTTGTGCCTTGAGATGAAAAGTCTGAAGCAGGATAGGATGGTTCGACCAGAGGTGCATGACGAAGTATGGTTCTTGAAATACAAGAGTTAGGGTCATGAAAAATACCATTACTCGGTATTTACGAATTACCTTGTAGGGGGAGGACCAATGACTTTAAGGCCAGAAGCTCAAGCAGGACCTAGCGCAGGGCCTACATTATGGTGTGCTATGTGTTAGGCAGCTGGAAAAAATGCCACAAATAACTGTCACTTGCTACAGAAATATGTACAAGCACCACAACAATTGTTCTACAACTTTTGTAGGTCAGTAGGACATGATGAGTGTAATTGTAGGAGCTACGAATTGATGATGGATAGAACTACTACCTATAGGGTTTAGGCTAAAATGTGACCCCTTGACAAGAATGTAGGGATGGTGTGGACAATATTTCAGGGGTGCAAACGAGGTTGAGGTAGAGGATGACCTGGTAGAGGTCGCGGACAATTGATTTGCTACAATTACAAAGGACTAGGACACTATGCACATGATTGCACTAATCCAATGCGTTCGTCGTGCAAGTATTGCACATTGTTTGATCATGAAACAGAAGATTATTCTATGCTGATAGCTAGGATACGAGGAAAAGGGGCACTACCACCTCGACTGACTCAGAACCTTTAGATGATGAGGTCTGAGCCACGTGAGGAAGATCCAAACATAAATATAGTGCTCAAGAGTGGGATCACGACAAGGGATGACAAGGGGAAACAACCAAAAGACAATACATGGGTTCACAAAGCCCCGACAAAGGAGGCTGAGTTCGATTTGGAGCGCGTTCGTGAAACCTTCATGGAAGCTATGAAGAGCTTTGCTGACGCCTCCACCTCAGGATGCAAGGATAAGCCTGAGCTGGAGATGGACCCTTCTATGCTCACAACTTTCCTGGAAACCTGTATGAAGTTATTGCACGACAATAAGGCTATGAATGGGCTACAAGAACGCATCAATAGATGTTTTAGGATTGCACCAGGTGAACTGCCCGTAGTACAAAAAATTGGCAAGCATAAAACAAGGATGGGACGGGAGATGAGATTGACCGTAGAAATAGGAGAGTATGAAATGGATCAAGTCATTTTGGACCTGGGGTCAAATGCGAATGTCTTGCAGAAGAAAACTTGGGAGCGAATGGGGAGACCTTTGGTGCAATGGTCTTTGATTTAGCTAAGGATGGTGAATCAACAGAAAATCATCCCCATGGGGTGGCTAGAGGGGGTGACTATGGACATTGAGGGAGCGAGCGCGCTAGCAGATTTTGAAGTAATAGAAATAGTGGATAATAGAAATCCCTACCCTACTCTACTAGGAATTGATTGGGCTACTGATATGAATATGGTAATCAATCTGAAGAAGCAAAAGATGATCTTTACTATGTGTAATAATACCCCTGGATCCCGTTGAAGGATTGCGCTATACGAAACCAGTCTGCAATTATGAGAGTGATGATGATTTGGATTGCATCTATAAGATAGCAGCGTGAGACCAAGACTGGGGGAATCCCACCACGGATGGACGAATGACATGGGATTGCGAGAGTTCTTGCACTTCAGATTCCGACAAAGAAATAGAACACTGGTAGAATTGGTTACACAAAGTAACTACGCTGAATTGCAACATGATGACTTGGTCGCTGCACTGTGTCATTAGAGGCAAGAAACATTCCTATTTATGATGGTCTAAATGAGGTAGATATCTTTTTGGGTGCATTTGAAAGGGAGATACCAGAAAAGCAGTGCTTCCAGGCCTTGGACTAGGAACTGCGTGCTACACTCGCAAGATGGTGGGGTATGCACAAGGGAAGCTTTGATGATTGGTGCAAATGTAGGAGGATGATGAGAACACGATTTGGGAAGCCTAAGATGCGACTGACAGACAAATACGATGGGCAGAATGATCCACGCGTGCATCTGGCCAAATGGACGCAAGCTTACGAAGAATAGCCACATCCTGAGTGGGTGCACCTTTTCTATCATACACTGGATGTTATCCCAATGAATCGGTATATAGAAATAGAGCTTCGCCATGGGACAGGTGATTGGGATATCCTATGCAAAGGATTCATGATGACATTTAATTTTGAGGACAGGTTTGACAATATTGATGAGGCGTTACAAGAGGTGAAAGAAGCCATCTTTAGGATACCACAAGATCCTTTAGACCTAATTCAGCTTGAATGGGCTACTCAGTTGAGTCATGCGCTTGAATGTTATAATGTAATTGTTGAAGATGAGGATGAGGATCCGTAGAAAATTAACATTCCAGAAACAGAAGACCATAGTGAGGTTCAAGGACCACACATTGAGAACCCTGATGTAATCGCGCCATTGAAAACAAAAAAAGTGAACATTGGTACGGAGGCAGAATCCAAATTCGCAAAGATGGGAGACTAGTAGGACGATGCAACGGTGGACAAGGTTGATGAATTTCTCTGTGAATACCAGGACTTATTCCCTACCAAGTTTACGGATATGAAAATATAATCAGAGACCTAAGAGTAATGAAGATCATGTTTAAACCCAACGCGAAGCCAGTTAAGCAGAGGCCTTACCACCTCAATCCAAAATACAAGGAGAAGGTTCTCTTAGAACTAGACAAGATGCTAGTGGTAGTCATCATTGAGCCTTTGGAAGGACCTAATTGGGTAAGCCCTATGGTGGTGCAAGAGAAAAAGAAAAAGGATGAGATAAGGATATGCGTGGATCACAGAAAAATGAATGATGCTTGTGTGCATGATCCTTTCTCGACTCTGTTCATGGATGAAGTGTTGGACAATGTAGGTGGCCAAGAAGCCTATTCCTTCACTGATGGGATCTATGGGTACCACCAAATCAAAATCGCGCCAAAGGATAGGAGTAAGACAACCTTCACGACTGAGTGGGGTTGTTTTCAATACGCCATAATGCTTTTTGGATTGAAGAATGCACTTGCAATCTTTTTGCGTGTGGTTGTTGCGGCATTCAAGGAGTTTATTCATAAGTTCCTGGAGGTATATTTTTATGACTATATTGTATTTGGGCTGGTTAAGTGCCACGTATCAAGCTTGTGCCCGATGTTGGATACCTGTCGAAAATACGAAATCGTGCTCAATCTCAAGAAGTGTCTATTTTGCGTTCCTTTTTGGAACTTATTGGGGCATGTGGTTTGCAGACAAGGACTTGTGGTAGACCACACGAAGATCGCAGTGATACTAAACTTGGAAGAACCGAGGAGTGTGAAATAACTGTGCACTAATCTGGGACATATGGGATATTACAGAAAGTTTATCAAAGGTTATGCCTATATCACTATGCCGATGGAAAATTTTTTGAAGAAGGATGTCACGTTCCGCTGGAACGATGATTGTAAGAAAATCTTGGATATATTGAAAGAAAATATGCTTACGATGCCGACTCTAATCTTCCCACAGTGGAAGAAAGAGTTCCATATATATGTTGACGTGTCATGTATAGTGCTGGGGGTAGTACTAACATAGAATGGAAGTGAAGTCTTGGACCATCCTATCGCGTTCGCAAGCCACATATTATCCAAAGTAGAGAAGAACTATTCTACCACTGAACGCGAGGGGCTAGCTATGGTATATGTGCTCTAGAAGTACCGACACTACTTGCTAGAAGGCCATTTTAAGATGTATATGGATCACTCCACACTGAAGTACCTGCTCAATAAGCCTGTGTTTGGGGGGCGCATTTGTAGATGGTTGTTATTGTTCTAAGAGTACGATTTTGAAGTTGTTGTGAAGCCTGGATGATTGAACGTGGGACTAGATCATCTGTCAGACATCGAAATAGGGGAGGAACTTACCAACTTGGAAGAAGGATTGCCTGACGCACAACTATTTATAGTACGTGTCGCAGATGGTCACTTTGAGGATATAATACACTTCCTAACAACAGGAACTACACCAAAAGCATAATCTGTCCAACAAAAGAAGGAATTAGTGGTGCGTGCGGCAGATTTTTCTATCATTGCTGGGCATCTATACAAAATGGGGTTTGATGAGATATTGCAAAGATATGTACCAGAGTTTGAGAGAAGAAACATCCTCATGGACACTCATGGGGGCGCCGTGGGAGGACATTATGTAGGGAGAGAAACCGCGCAGAAGATTCTACGTGCAGGGATGTGGTGGCCAACCCTTCATCAGGATTCAAAATCATATTGCAAGGTGTGAGACATATGTCAGATAAGAGGCAGGTCATTGTGAAGGGATGAAATTCCTTTGAATCCATAGATGATGTTGCAACCTTTCGAGAATTAGTCAATAGATTTTGTAGGACCCATTCAGCCACAAGGGAAGATATGGGGCACAGTATATCATCACCGTAATAGAGTGTTTGACACGATGGGTAGAGGCACAACTTGTGAAGGATTACATAGGTGCCACGGCTACAAATTTCCTATTTGAGCATGTATTGATGTGATTTGGATGTCCAAAGATTTTGATGAGTGATCAGGGTACGCACTTTCTAAACAAAACAATCAGCATGCTAACAAAAGAATTTCACGTATATCACTAGAAGAGCACACCTTATCACCCTAAGGCTAATGGGATGGTGGAAGCATTCAATAAAGTGTTGGAGAATGCAGTGACTAAGGTTTGCAACACTCAGCAAAACGATTGGGACCTACACATACCTATGGTGTTATGGGCTTATTGGATGAAGTGCAAGAAGTTAACAAGACAAACACCCTTTAGGTTGGTATACGGGGTTGAAGTGGTGATGCCTATGGAGTAAATTGTGCCTAGTTTGTGCATAGTGGCACTCATGGGTATGACAGATCGCGGAGCCCTGGAAGAGAGGCTCGCATAGCTAGATGAGCTTGAAGAGGACTAATTTTTGGTTGGATTTCACCAGCAGGTCCAAAAGCAGCGTGAAAAGGCATGGCATGATCGACACATCAAGTTGTGCACATTTAAGGTAAATGATCTGGGTTTTTTGTTTGATAGTAAGTTTGATAAATTCCCCGGTTGAGGATGCACTCGTTAGGGCTCTATGCTATTAAGGAGATTACCAATGGTGGCACAATCCAATTGGTTAAATTGAATGGAGATCCCTTCCCAGGAAAGGTGAATGGCAGTCGGTTAAGCCATACACAGGTGGCCCATCAATCTGACTATGTGACAAAAGCACAGTCTTAGCACTCCAGGCAACTGAAAGGAGGCACGTGACTATAAACTACACTTCCTGGGTTGGGGAGCTACTCGATTTCAGGACTGCACAAAGCATGGAAGTGTCACAGGAACCGAGACAGTGCGAAGGCATCTACACTACTCGTGGAAATAGCGCGTAGGTCTACCGGAAAGTGACTGTTAAAGTCAATGTTCACAATTTGATGGTTGGATTGTGGCCAAATGGAGTGGGTGGCCGGCATTTAAGGAAAAATTTATGGATTAGATTCTTGAAAACCTGCCACCAATCTAGCATTAATAGGCTGAATGTGGGGGGAATAGTTGGATTTGAATTCAAAAGGCCCTATAAATTACAAGTGGTTGTCCTGTAAAAAACACTTGGCATTTTGAAAATTCAGTTATCGTGTTATCAGGTGTGTATGGACCATGCAAATTTCGAGGCTTTGAGGGAAAGTTCAATGCTTGAGAGATTGCCGAAGGAGACACAACACCTCCTCAATAGAATGATGTTGACACCCGCGGAAGTCATGGACACAGAAGTGGTGACAGCTGAGGAAGCCGTGTAGGAAATTGAGGTAGTAGAAGCTGCCCTAGAGAGTGCCAAAGTGGTAGTCGAATCCCTAAATTAGCCAGGACGCCGAGACCAAAGAAGGATAAGCAGAATATGCTACAAGTACGCATCTCACCAAGAAACCCATAGAGGACCAAGCTCACTTTTCACGAAAAGGGGAAGGCCATTAATCTAGAGGCAAATGAGGAAGAATCTGAAGAAATCTTGGTGGATGAGGAGGATTTGGAAATAGAAGTTGAAACCTAGGGTGCGGACCCTATTACTAGGTTACCAGAATATGTTCCTCTGTGCAAGGGGAAAGCCAAGGTGCTAAAGGACATAGACAAGAGCAAGAGCTCCCTGCAAACTCCATTTCTCCTGGATGACATTATTTTTGAGGGGTTGTGCTTAGGGTGGGTTCCTATAGTAAAGTTCAAAGATTGGGAGTTCACAGATCACAAGAAATTCCCACATTTAGTGATTGAGCAGTTAATACACCGACGGATTGATACGACTGCTGGAACAATCGAATTAGAGTCATGGAAATGGCTCAAGGGTGTAGAGAAAGCCGGGTTGCTCAACCTTCTCTGGGTATTGCATTACCACTGCGCCCCAGTAACCATCTTCGTCATCAAGCAGCTGCTCTGCTTGGTGCATAATGGGTATTTGTGGTTGGAGGAGCCCATTCCCATCACAGACCACTTGATTCATTGGATGCTTCCTTACTCAGGGGAGAATCTAGCCAATATATCAGAAGGAAAAGGTGGTGAGTGGCACTCGCGGAAGCTATGAAGCAGAATTTCAAGTTGGAGAAGAAGAAGCGGGGATATGCCATCTCCAACATTAACAACCCTGCAGTCAAGGTAGCAACACAAATATTAGCAGGGAAGGTGATGCAGAAGTGCCATGTGGATAGGTGCTTGCACCTGTGATTGCATTGGAATCCCAATGCATTGAAGGATTCCAGCTCAACTAGGTGAATTATCTATGCGATGTGTTCCTTGCGAACTATTGCGAGGCACAGGAGCAGGGTAAGATGTTCCACTATATGTGGCTCTTGCTATCGATTGTACTGGTGGCATGGGAGCTGCGAGAAGATAACCAATTCCCTTCGGTCGCGTCGGACCTTCCAGAGGTAGCGAAGTACGCTTTGTTGTGGGAGACCAAGGACGTGAAGCGTGTAAAAGAAAGCAAGAGATTTTGTATCTTTATGGAGATGAGTATCCAGATGGGGATCAACTGCAAGCTGCGATTGTCGCCCACAATATATGCTATTTTACAGATCTTTGCAGAGTTCAAAGTGGATTTTCACCATGTCTTTATTAGGGAGCGAAAGGACCCTACGAAGACATGGCATAACTTACCATATCTGGAAGCTGATCATGTTATCTTTGTAGTCCTCAAGTCTTGGCTGCCAGAGTGGCGTGCTGCAATAGGCTCCATAGTGGAAATTTACATGTCCACTATGCAACATAAGAAGGAAGAAACAAAGCTCAGAATGGCACAACTAGCTATGAAGTGTAGAAAAGAGGAAGCAGAGACTAAGACCCAGGCAGCACGCGACACCACAAAATTGGCAGAACAACATAAGACATGAGGAGAAGAGAGTGAAGGACAGAAGTCACCTTTGCCCGAGGTTGACGCAGAAGCAGAGGAGTTGACAGAACAAGGTGGCATGGACCCGTAGACGACGTCCACCCAAGAAAACCTAGGCTTCAAAGACATCCTTTAACCCAATCACCCTCATTGAGGGGGATTTGCACGATATTGGAGAAACAGTGAGGGATGTCATAGCAGAGGCCTTCCAATAGTTTAGAGAGCAGGAGAAATTGGTGTTCGGGGCTCTCCAAACAGAGCCACAGGAGTTGCAGGCTTGCACTCCACAGGCTCGCACAATGTCCACCAGCCTCGCGATCGGCACTTCCATTGCCGCGGAGATCTTGCAAAAAAAGGTGACCAACACGATAGTGCTACCACATGGGTCACTTACTACAGAAAATGAGGCCGACAGGCCCACGGTCAGTAGCCTGAAAGGGGTGGGATTGAATATGGTTGCGCTCCCTCGAGAGATTCTCCACCTCTTGCACGATGGAGTCACCATGGAACTTAGGGCCTAGGAGAGTCACGCTCTACAGGTGATGAGCAAGCTGCACATCAATATTGAGAAGTTGGGCCTGCAGCACAATGAGGCAGTGGAACAAAATAAGCAGATCATGCAGATTGTGGAGGAATCCTATCGAATGGTCCCTGAGTTGGAAATTCATGCAGAAGAATTGGTTGAGGCACGCGTCTGCAAGTTGGCCATAGGGGTGCGCAACACTTGGACAAAGATGGCTAGGATTCAGTTGGAGTTGAACCTGCAAATCACAGAATTGCAGTTGAAGGCTCAAACTTCAACTCCGCCAGAAGTTAGGGAACATCGTGCCACCACTGTTGCAACAACAATAGCGGTGGTCAACAGTGTAGTAGCAGACTTCATGTGACTTTTTGAACCATCATTCGAGGTCCTAACCACCTTGCGGGAGGACTCGAATGTAGAGCACCTGGAGACCGAGGTGTGCAATATACAATAGATATATGACAAGGTCAAAGGGCGAGGAGTGGCTCCAATGTCCCACTATTGGGACTAGTGATGTATGGTGTACATATGTGTCTTGGAACATTTTCTTAATTTAGAAGCATGTCTCAGGCCAGCTCATTTCCACGCATGTTTTGTATCCATTTGTAAGATTATTCTTTAAATGTTTGTAATGCATGTTTTCTTAACTTGTACTAAGATAGTTTAATTGCTTCAGTTATTGTAATGCTTGCATTGTTGAAGATGTGTTGTATTGTTTATCATTGTTGTCTCATATGTGTGGACTACTCCATAGGACATTAGACAAACCGTTCTTGTTTTACTTGTTTATAACGACCGTCATCCTTGTGTGGACTACTCCGTTGGATAGTGTATTCATTTTCCCTTGCACTTTAGTTTTAATGACTTCTACATCTGTTGTGGACTATTCTGCTGGATGCTGGATAGACCCTTGTTGTTTTCTTGTGTGCCTCTCCCTGGGTGGTACTACTAACTCTCATCTAGAGGCTCACCTTTACCCTCTCCCTTATAGTAAGAGAACCTGGACACAGAGTTACATTATGCATTCACTAGGCATACTCACCTCGCTTTCTTGAAGTTACAAGTCTAATGTTGTCATGTGCTGAACAATAAGAGCTAAGGAAAATCACTAAGATAATGGAAACCAGGTCATGTGCTAAACAATAAGAGCTAAGGAAAATCTCTAAGATATTGGATGGGACTCCTACACCAAACAATTTGAGGTATAGTTGGGCCTTCATACCAGGGAGATCCCCATAATATTGGCAGGTCCAACACCATCAACACCTCCTTAAATGGCAGTTCATTTATCAATGGGCAATCAATTACCATCAACTCATTCAGTCGGGCCAATAGTCCAAGAGAACGTGGAAAACATTTCAATTTCTTACATTTATGAAGCTGTAATTCCTTCAACTTCTTTAAGTCACTTAGTGAAGCCAACAAAATTTCTCATCCTTACATACATAGTGTTGGGATTTCTTCAATTTTTTAAAGTTAAAAATGGTAGTGTGTCCAACAAAGGGCCTACATCAAGAAATTCCAAATCACTCAAATATCCAATTGCACTTGGAAGTTCCTTTAAATTTGAACCTCTCAAATATAACATTTTAAGTGACCTATGATGTGCCACGTGTGAAGGGAAAACGTAAATTTTGTAACACAAATTTACATACTCAAACATGCTTATATTTCCTAATGTTTCACTTGACATGGTTAAATTTGTGGAAGACTCCAAATCAAGAAGTTGAAGTCTAACTATTTTACAAAAGGAATATGACAACCTTTCCAATGTGGGGCACCAAGACAACTTGATTAGTAGGAGGTTGGTTAAATTACAAAATATTCTCGCATTCTCTTCAACGTTTGGAAATTAGATCATTGAATTTGTTGGAATTTGGTTAAATTACTATAGGAATATGGTAGGCTCTGGAAATATTGGCACGTAAATAGTTGAATCAGTTGGAGGTTGTTTAACTTACCAAAAGAATCGGGCGGTCTCTTCAAAGCTTAGCACTCAAATAACTCAATCTATTGGAGATTGTTTAAACTACCAAAAGAATTTGACAATGTATCCATTTTATTGCACTTTGTCAAGACGATGTGTTGGAGATTGCTTAAGTCACAAAAGCACTCAAGTAGTGACTTCATTTCTAAGAATTTTCGTAAGTCCGATGCTCTTAACAATTTTGTAAGAAAAAATTCTTATGGAAATTTTGTGAGATTGACCTTGTCCTCTTCAAATGAATATTCAGTAGGATGACTAATTAAGATCCATTGTAAGTGGAGTTGGTAGAACAACGAAGGCGAACTTCTAGGGTTTCAGCGAGTTGCAAATAGTGTTCCTTATTGAGGGTCGCAGAGGAGGGAGAGCCACTCCCTCCTACAAGGAGGTCGTTGCTAGTAGAGGTAAGAAACCTCTAGAAAATGCTAGAGGTACTTTGGAGGAAGGGAAAAGGAATATGGAAGAGGATACAGTAGGAGCCAATACTAAGGAAATCAATGGCACAAAGGACAAGGAGGTAGAAGACAAAAAACAGGGAACTAAAGATAAGAAACAAAAAGGACCTTGCAAACCCAAAGCTAAGATCATACCTAGAGTTATTTTGAATGACCTTGCTCTGCAGGCGCACAGGTATCACATGTAGACATATGATATTATCTTTAAGTTCATGGGACTATGGACCACTGAAAAAGCATTACAAACATGGACCAAATATCACTGGAAACCTAAAGGGAGCATTGACCTTCATCTTAGGTCAAAGGGATTCTTCGCTGTGGTGTTCACGAATATTGAAGACAAGGACAGAGTATTTGAAGGGGGACCCTACTTCTATGCAGCAGTTGGACTCTACATGAGACCATGGATGATGAATTTTGTCCCGGAACAAGAGACTTTTACTTCGGTATCGGTCTGGGTAAGACTCTATTCTTTACCTTTGGATTACTGGCAAAATGAATTGTTAACAGCCATAGGAAATAAATTAGGTTGTTTTGTCAAAGCTCCTGAATCCATAAGAAGAGGGAAATATACTTCCTTTACTAGGATATGTGTGGAAATGGATCTATCAGGAGCTCTACCAGATGAAGTGATCCTAGAAGTATTTGATGAAGAATGGGTGCAAACAATAGACTATGAACATATTCCATTTAGATGCCTTAGATGTCATGAACATGGGCATCTATTTAGAGACTGTCCACTCGGTAAAGTGGTAAATAACAGCAAGGCTAACACAGCGAAGGAAATGTATAGCTTCTAGAAAGTGCTGAATTGAGGAAAAGGCAACAAGAGAGGATCAAAGCAACATCACGATGAAGGGCTAAAGGTTAGTCAGAATAAGTTCCAAGTTCTTGAGGAAGACGAAGAGATCACAAAGGAAGATCAAGCAATGGAAGGAAATCCTGGGGAATAGAAAAAAGAAGAAGAACGTGACCAAACTCAGGAAACCGATTATTAGAAAGAATCCATGATGAGTGAAACAGAACCTGAGATGGATCAAGAAATGACCCAGGGTGAAATGGACCTGGAGGACCATGAACTACAGGAGATTCTAGATAAAGAAAACCTAGATCTGGAAGGGTTCTTGATTCGGGGAACTACAGGAGGAGTGGATTCGGTACCTCACGAAGAGCTCAATAGAATACAACAGTTGTTTTTATGGAAAACACATGCTAATGCGGTTGAGAAAGGAAAAAATATATATAGGCAAGATAACGAACGGGTGAAGACGATGAAAACAACTCCCGGACTAGCAACAAGAAACCCAGGTAAGAAAAGAGGCAGGAAAAAATAGAATGAACTCTTGATGGATTGTGGCAAGCTAATGATAGATTCAAGTAAGATGAAAGATCTAGCCAGCTACTCCTTTACAAATATTTAATTATGAAGTTTACATCTTGGAATATTAGAGGTCTAGGGAGTAAACGAAAGCAGAGAATTCTTAGTAATAGGATGAAACAAGAAATGCTGGACATAATCT
This sequence comes from Pinus taeda, assembly GCA_000404065.3. Taxonomy (NCBI): domain Eukaryota; kingdom Viridiplantae; phylum Streptophyta; class Pinopsida; order Pinales; family Pinaceae; genus Pinus; species Pinus taeda. The sequence continues at coordinate 173,529 of APFE031517291.1, forward strand.
TTATCCAAGAAATGAAATGTTCCATTCAAAAATTAAGACAAATCCATAGTAAATGGCTCAGCAGATTTGAGTTTCTAGAAGTTAAAGTAGAGGATACAATGGAGGGAATTCTCACCCTTTGGAACCCTCAAAAAATTAGCATAATAGATGCTGAGGCTACAAGGAACTATTTATCAGTCATTATTCAACCTGTAGGAGACAAGCACACCTATTTGGTCACAAATGTTTATGGCCCTCAAAGAATTGACGACAAATTTAAGTTTCTAGACTCACTGGTCGATCTAAGGAACAGACATGCAGGAATACCTTGGATCATGGGGTGGGATTTCAACATGAACAATTATCTTTCGGAGAAAAAAGGAGGAATCATAATTCTGAGTAAAGATTCTTTAGAGTTTCAAACCTTTATAGCTAATATGGACCTTGTAGATATTGAAACGAATACTAGCCTCTTTACTTGGAATAATAAAAGAGGAGAAGAGTCTCAGATAGCCTCAAAGTTAGATAGATTCATGATCTCAGAGGATCTGAGGCTAAAAAATAAAGAAGTAATAGCAGAAGTTCTCCCCTTTGGAGGCTCAGATCACTGGTCGGTCCAACTAGAGATCAAAGGTATGGGCATTCCTAGAAACAAACCTTTCATATTTGAAAATATCTGGCTCTCCCACCTAAATTTCTTCAACAATATTAAAGAATGGTGGTCAGAGGATTTATAGATTCAGGGAACAAGAATGTTTCTTCTTCATAAAATATTAAAGCATATAAAACTCAGACTAAAGGATTGGAATAGAAATGATTTTGGCAATATTTTTGTGGAGAAAAAATATGTTGAAAACAAAATGAAGGTTCTCAACCAAGCTCTGATCAAGGAGGGATTTGACAAAGTCAAAAGTAATCAAGTGGATAAATATCATCAAAAATGGGATGATCTGTGTAAACAAGAGGAAATTGTTTGGAGACAAAAGTCAAGGATTCAATGGCTAAAAGAAGGGGAGCGTAAAATGAAATTTTTTCACAGGTCCACCATGGCGAACAGAATGCACAATAGAATATCTTCAATTAAAAATGAAGAAGGGAATCTTCTAACCTCCCATGAGAATATTGAAGCTGTGTTAGTCCAACACTTTCGAAGCATTACTCAGGAAAATAATTTAGATAGAGAACAGTCCATCAACAAGGTAACTAGAAACATACCAAAGATGGTATCCAGAGAGGAAAATTTCAATCTAAATAGGCTAGTTTCTAAAAAGGAGGTAGATGATGTCCTCAAAGAAATGTAGAATGGAAAAGCACCAGGCCCGAATGGTTTCAATATGGATTTTTTTAAATCTTGCTGGAATATTGTTAAACAGGATATTTTGAACGTAGTGGAGGATTCCAGGTTGAACAGAACTATTTTGAAAGTGCTCAACACCTCCTTTATCTCCCTTATCCCTAAGCAGGACATCGCTCAAACACCGAATAAGTTTATACCTATAGCTCTATGCAATGTGGTTTACAAGATAATATCCAAAGTAGTGGCTAATATACTTAAACCTCTGCTTCCTACCCTAGTTTCAGGGGAACAATTTGGTTATGTGGAAGGCAAACAAATTCTGGACAACATCATTCAAGCCTAGGAGGTGGTTCACTCGCTAAGTAGCAAAAGGTAGGCTAGAATGATCATGCAATTAGATATAGCCAAAGCTTATGATAAGGTAAACTGGACCTATATGAAGAGGGTACTTATTGCTTTTGGTTTTGATCATAATTGGGTCAGGTGGGTGATGGCCTTATTTACTTCCTCCAAATTTTCTATTTTGGTGAATGGCTCTCCCTCTAAGATTTCCAGTCCTTCCAGAGGCCTCAGATAGGGAGACCCACTCTCTCCATTTCTTTTCATTCTCATGATGGAAGGACTTGGTAGGTACATCAAGCATGCTAAAGTAACAGGTAAGATCAAGGGCCTTCAACTATCTAATAATGGCCACGCTCTAACACATCAACAATTTGTAGATGATACAATGCTACAAGGAGTCACCACAGTCAAAGAGGCTACAACATATAAACAAATCCTGAATGTCTTTGCCAGGGCCACAAGTATGGAAGTTAATCTCTCCAAATCAAAAATCTTTTTCTTTAATACCAATATTGCGATTCAAAGGAATATTTCCAGAATTCTTGGCTTTCAAAGGGATTCCCTGCACTCAAAATATTTGGGAGTCCCTCTAACTGCTAAACCAATGCTCAAAAGCATTTGGGAACCCTTGATTAATAAGTTGTAGGATAAAGTCAGTAAATGGACCTTCATATCTTTAAATCTTGGAAGCAGGTTGGTTCTTACAAAAGCTGTTTTGCAATCCATCCCTATTTTTATGTTATCTACCCTCCTAGCTCCAAAAGGGGTCCTGCACCATTTCAGAAATATACAAAGAAACTTTCTTTGGGGTAAGGAGGAGATGAAGAAGAAATGGGCCTTAGTGTCTTGGGAAAAAATTTGCAAACCCAAAAACCATGGAGGGCTTGGCTTGGACGATTAGGAAATACTCAGCAAGGTTTTAGGGGCCAAACTATGGTGGCGTTGGGTTTAGAATCTAGAGACTCAATGGGCAAATATATGGAAAGAAAAATATGCAAGATCCTAGCAAACTAGTGATCTCATAAGAATTTTAGGGAATATTAAGGGCTCATACATCTGGAACAAAGCCTGGGAAAATAGAAGATTAGTTCAAGAAAATAGTTTCTGGGAAATTAGAGAAGGGAATCTAGCTCTTTTTTGGGAAGATAAGTGGCAACAAGAACCAATACTGCCAAAAGAAGACTTCCTAGACCTTAAACATGAGACAGATTCACAAGGATTAATTAAAGTAAAGGACTTTTGGGATAACACTCAGTAGATGGAGAAATGGAGAATTTGGAGAAACATTGATTGTAGAAACAAAAACCCCTTGAAAACAAAAGCAGAGGAGCTAAGGAAAATGGTGGAACAAAGAATGATCTTAGTTTCAGAGGGACAAGACCAACTACGATGGGGAAATAATAAATACGACACCTTTAATCTTAAAGAAGCAAAAGGCATTCTCCTTGAGCTGGATCCCCAGGTTCTAGACAAAATCTGGTAGAAACTTTGGAGGCACCAAGGGTGGATGAAAATTAAACTCTTCATGTGGTTGGTATACCACAAGAAAATCATGACTTGGGACAACATCAGGAAGAGGGGTGTTCTGGGGCCTTCTAGATGCCTACTCTGTGGGGAGCAAGAAGAAACAATGGAGCATCTTCTCAACAACTGCATTTTCACCTCCTGGTTATGGGACATATTTGCCAAAATCTTTCAACAGTCTGACAGGAACAGAGGGAGCATCATCAATACCCTCAATAGTTGGAGGGGAAATTTTTCGGACTATGGAATTCTCAACTCAGCCTGGGCCCTTACACCAGGCTTCATCATATGGAATGTTTGGAAGGAGAGGAATAAAAGAATGTTCAAGGAGGAAAAGAACCCCCCTTATCGCCTGTTTGAGACAATCCTGAAACAACTTAAGGAGATAGTGGGTACCACTGTTCACAACCACCCTAATAATCCTCCCTCAGATATGGATGGAAAAATTCTCAGATAGTTGGGGTTGCAGGGGCTAACTCCTCAAGGTCTTAATAGGAAAGTTACAACAAGGGACACAGAGAAGGATTTCTGGCATCCTCCCCCAGAAGGATATCTAAAATACAATATTGATGGAGCATCAAAAGGAAACCCAGGAACTGCTGGGTATGGAGGAGTCCTTAGGGATGCCAAGGGAAGTATTATCTTCATCTTCCATTGTCACCTAGGAACAACTACCAATAATATGGCTGAACTAATGGCTTTGGAGCAATGCCTGGATTTTCTAAGTCAGGATAATTGCTGCAATGTGATAGTAGAAGCAGACTCAGAACTAGTAATTAACTCAGTGAAAAGAATAAATAGTGGAACAACGCCGGAGAAAGTCTCCAAACAATGGAAATTAATCAGGGTTCTGTAGAGAATTCAGGATCACCTTCAAAACCTGCAAACTAGCAGTTTCCATCATGTTTTCAGAAAGGCCAAAAAGCTGGTAGATCTTCTTTCCAATCAGGGGTCAGCAGTACATAGGTCAAGGTTTCGATGGAGTGGTAGGAGTTGTGACAAAGCAGACTGAGAACTCTTTGCTGTGAGCAAGAGGAAGAAGATAGGAGAGTGTCCAAACACAAAGCCATGGAAGGAAACTCTTAACCTTTTGGCCTTCGTATGTGTCATCAATATCTAGCAAACAGGTCCTTGGCGAGGGGTTGAATAAGGAGGGTCGCTAAATTCCCTGGAGGCAGCGAGATGGTTATCATTGGTCATCGGGGGGAATGTAGCGGAAACCATAGTTCCTTAATTAATGGTGAGCCTCTATTCTTCTCTAGGGAGAAGGTTCAGGCTAGAAAGTCGAGTAGACGTGGAAGGAATCATTGTATTACTGGCAGCCGGAATCTTTGCATTTTTGGGCCTCGGAGAGGAAAACCGCTTCCTTGTCGGTATTTGGGTGATCGCACCGCTCTTGAGTGGGAAACGGTTTTAGTGATTTTGCAGTGATCCCATCCATCATCCTACACATGGCAGAGTGAGGATTCGGAAAACTGCCCTCCATCGCACATTAATGTTTGGTTAACTTGTGCGGTGCGATTTGATTCTCTACAGTTGGATCTCTTAGTGTGGATCAACAGTCTTAATTGTTCGTGCAGCTTGGAGGGCAGCACGTTAAAATTCGGTCATCTTTGTAGTGTGATATCTTCCTCGACCGTTGGTTTAAGCATCAAAATGAATAGTTCAGATCAAAGGATCTCTTCCGGGGTCTGATGGGCGGAAGATCCTGTGGGCTTCTGGGGGCATATTGCAATTATGGGTTATCTGAATTTTGGGTCAAGATTCATTGTTATCTTTCGGGCATGTCGAACTATGAGGTTGGAATCAGTGGATTTCAGGCGGATTACATGTGCAATGTTTATTCCACCATTTGGACTCGAAATCTGTTTAGTATGGTTTCTATTTTTTCATCGGGTCCATTTTTGGAATCAAAGAATATGCCCTTTTCTGTCTTGATATGCGTCCCATGAGATAGATTCTTTTCAAATAGATTGGGAGGTTTAGGCATTGGTATGTTTTTTGGAGGTCTTGCAGTAAAGTTTGTGGGCCCTTAGACCATTTGTCAAGCTTTTGGCGTGGTACCCAAGCCCTGAGTGGATAGTTGATTTTCTGTCTCTCAGGTCTCCTTGGGTAGTTGTATTATATGTAATTTGTGTCTTTCTTTATAATGAATAGAAGGTACAACTCTTGCTTTAGCAAGAAAAAAAAAGATCCATTGTAAGTGTTTCAACTTCCCTATAGACTTTAGAATGCTCGTAACATTGTAGGTGCCTACAAAATGTTTGATGGGAGTCCACTATATGAGGGTACTCTTGAAAACATTATTTGATTAATGAAATAGTATGCTTGTAAATTGTTGGTCAATATTAAATGATGATTTTTTTAAATATATTTATTTTAATATAAATAAAAAAATTAGATGGATTTTAAGGTATTTAATGAATAGAGTTTTTAGAGTAAAATGATTTTTTTCAAGATAAAAATCCTTAAAAATGTAAATATACTTCTCATCTAATTTTAGTGAAATATTTAAAATTATACACTTTCAAAACCTTTAATGTTAATTTTAAATAATATTTATTTTAATACAAATAAAAAAATTACATAGGATTTAAGGTATTCAATGAATAGAGTTTTTAGAGTAAGATGATTTTTTTGAAGATAAAAGTCCTTAAAAATCTAAATATACTTACTGATCTGATTTTAGTAAAATATTTAAAATTATACACTTTCAAAAAGTTTAAATGTTAAAAATATAATTATATTTGAAGATTTCTGTAATATAAGTAAATATGATATTTAGAAATAAAATATATTTTTTATATTAATAATGAGTTTTTATTTATGAAAAATTAGTTGATTCAAAATTTTAATGATAATCCATTACGCAATACTCGCCTTGGCATAAATGTTGGGAATTAGATAATCCAACACTTCCTATTAGTAGGAGTGTGGAAAGATAATTCAACCCTAAATATTCGAATTTCGACGACTCCTAAATCCAGAAAGAAGACGAGATCACTGCACAATGGACAGTTGGCAATGAGAGATTGGTTAAATTAAAAAACACGTGGTTAGTTGTCAGTGGCCTTCGACAGACGACGAAGGTGGGTGGGGATCCGTCCCCTAAAAGAACGCGTTCGGCGTAAATATAGGAAGTTTGTTTCTTTTTTGCCGTCTTTGTTTATTTTTCTTTGAACGAAATTTTAGCACTTTCAAAGTCTTTGCGGACCTACAAACTTCAAACAGCAGGTCGTTTGCTATATTATTCGATGGATTTAAATGGTTAAGTCGATTTACTTAACACTACCTACGCTTCATTGTCTTTCATTCCCAACACTGATTCTGTGCCTATCATCTCATCTCCCCATGGAATTATATGCTCGTCGCCTTCATCCTTCCCTGCCTCCACAACTATTCTTCCTTATCCTTACTGCCTGCTGTGCTTCTCTATTCCCCTGCCACTTATGCTTGGACCAACAATACCAGTACTGCCAAAATACTAGAACATGCGGGCCGGTTACAGATATATGCTATCCTTTAGGTGTAGGAAACCGTGGATGCGGTCACCCTCATTTTCAGATCGACTGTGTGCAGAACTTATCTCCAGTAATCACAATTCAGGGCCACAATTACACAATAATAGAGAGCCATTTTAAATTCTATTTAATTGTGAGGGGCGAGAAGTGCAAATTCCTAGATGATCCCACTGACATGCAGATACCACATCCAAGGCGTACAGACACCGTCGTGATATCCGCTACGCAGAACAGGACCTTAAATATCCTCAAATGTCAACTGGACAAATCAATAATGGTTAGCGGAAAATGTAATTCTAGTGTCTCTTACAGCTTGTACGATAATGGGAATTGGATTCCGGGATGTTCTAGTACGGCACAAGTAACAGTTGATGTGGGATCAATGCGACTGGTTTACAATGATCCAAAGAGAGATGAAAGCTGTTATTCATGTTTCGAAAGTGGAGGGATATGTGGCTACCGTCACAACACTTTCGGTTCAACTGCACCGTTCGTTTGTTATTGTGAGGATGGACCCCGTGCCGACAACTGCCAGGGCCACGGTATGCTCCATTTCGTAAATTTACGCAAAACTACTTGGAACTGCTAGTTTAGTTAACATGGTATGAATTATTCATTGACACCCAGGAAAAGGGGTTGTTACAGAGACAAGTATATGGATCTGAGTACACCCCTCCAATATGTTCTTCCACTCTGTACTCTATGAACCCAAATATTTGTGTAGATGTGTTCCCCGATATTGCCAAGTACTCATTCTCTTTGCAAAAGCTACGGATCGTTGCTTTTAACTCATAATTGTTGTCATGGCTGCGTTGCAGGTCGAAAAATCAAGTCGGCCATTGCAATAGGTAACTATGGTTTCTTCCAATTGAGAATCACTGTGAACTTGTATCTTGTTTCCACTATTTTCATATATCGGGGTTATTGGACAGATATTATATTCATATCAATCTCTCATTCCACTTTAGGTTGCATTTCTGGAGGAGTCGCGCTGACAATAATAGTAGTGTTGTCCTTCACGTTTTTTGCCAAGAAGAGAAAACATCCTCCTGGTAGCTCTACTTCAAAGGTAGAGAAATTCTTAAAGGATTATGCTTATGAAATGCCAATGCCAACAAGATATTCACTCTTGCAACTTAAGAAGATAACAAACAACTTTGCGGAAAAGTTGGGCGAAGGAGGTTATGGCGTGGTGTATAAGGGGAAGCTTGGTAACGGCATTTTAGTGGCTGTCAAGCTTCTTGATAGGCATAGGCACAGCCAAAACCAATTCATGAATGAAGTCGCCACAATTGGACGGGTCCATCACTTCAATTTGGTTCGTCTGTTGGGGTATTGCTTCGAAAGTCCCACAAGCGCACTGGTATATGAATACATGCTTAATGGATCTCTGGACAAGTTCACATTTGCCGGAAAAGAGAATGGGAGAATCTTAAGGTAGGAGCAACTGTATTCAATTGCTTTGGGTGTGGCTCGTGGAATTGCATATTTACACCAAGATTGCGAGAAACGCATCATACACTTCGACATCAAACCTCACAATATATTGCTAGATGCCGATTTCACCCCTAAAGTTGCTGACTTTGGTCTCGCAAAACTTTGTGGGAAAGGAGACGACCGTATTTCGATGACGACAGCAAGAGGGACGCCGGGATATGTTGCCCCAGAGGTGTGGTCGATAGGTGTGGTTCCTATTACAGAAAAATCAGATGTCTATAGCTTTGGAATGCTGTTGCTTGAGATTGTTGGGGGCAGAAAAAATATTGATGTACAGGTAAGCCGGTCGAGTCAGTTATACTTCCCTGAGTGGGCTTTCAAGCTGATTGATAGTGGCGAGTTGGAGATGAGACTGAGAGGAGGAGATATAGAAGGTGCAGATGAGGAGAAGGCGAGGAGACTCACAAAAGTTGGATTGTGGTGCATTCAGTACCAGTCCAGAGATCGTCCTTGTATGACGAGGGTTCTCCAAATGTTAGAAGGTAATGGAGAAGACATTCCCAATCCTCCGTTACCCTTCAATTCCTCGGCTACGCCTGAAAATCCTATACTCTACCCCACGCTGAATTTTTCTTCAATTGAAGGTACCTCTTAGATTTCCATCTTTGACCGTCTTACAAAAACTAGTTTTCGCATTGTTGTGAATCGATGGCCGGACTCCGTACCATACTTTGTAAAATTGACTGGGTGACTGCTATGGAGAAAGCTGAAGCCATATGACAGCCCGACGCTATCATTTGTTTTCTGAATATTTACTGGGTATATGTTAGTGGAATGTCTGCATTCATTAATTAATGGTATAAACAAAGCTTTGCGTTAATAAGGTTAGATGAGGTATAAGATTGGATTGGAATTTTTTTATGAGATTTAATACATCGTATGTGGAGTGGTTTCCTTCTATATAAATAAAAAAGAGAATTTATAAAATATTTTGTAAGATTGGCATTCTTTTTCAAGTCAATGACACGATATTAGAGAGAGGTGTATAAAAATGAATTACTTTGTAAACTCGAAAGTTTTCAAATATAATTTTCGAAAATGGTATTACCCCGAGAAGAGATTTATAAAATTGAAAGATTGTTAAAACAGTTATAAAAATTATATTATATTGTGCAGGGATATGTTTCCGTGATAAGTAGGCTTTTTTTTAAAGCCATTTCCATATTGTTTTCCTATTTACATGAATGTAGTTTATTATTTATATTAAAATATTTTATTTTCTTTACCTGCTTAATATTATTATTATACATGTTAGGTTATCAATTTTAAAATGTTATTTGAGATTATGTACAGGTTTTTATTGTTGTTTTTTTTAATAGGTGAGTATCTACTCTATTTTCTTCTGTTTTTATTAAATTTATTGTTATTTTTTAATTTTAATTTAACTCATTTTATTTAAAAAAATGTTTATTTTTTTTTAAAAACAAATAACTTTTGTTTACGCATTTATTAAAGGAATTAAACATAGTGAATTTAGGACCATTTGCATTTGACATTTTATAGATAACCTATAACGGGTAACGAACACAATTCAAATTCCATGTTATCCATTCGTAAAAGGGGTACTATTTCAACTTTACTGTTGAAAATAAATTAAGAGGAAATTTATTGTTTATGATAATCATGGTTTAATTTTTATAGAGAAGTTTTGTTTTTAAAAGTTTTAAAATAATATACTATCTGGTCGAAGGTATATTAAAATAGTCTTAAAAGTGATTATGTGAACATAGCTACCAAAACTAATAAAATAAAAACATAGAAACATTGATTAAATAGATATTTTAAAAGCAAAAATATTTTTATTTTGTAATTTTAGTATATTATCTATTTACATTTTATATATATAATATTTTCATTTATTTTTATATATAAAGAAATTGAATACTTATATAATTTTAAATAATAATATTTTATTTAATGTTTTTTTATCAATTTATGTTTTAATAATTTAAAACTTAAAAAAAAAATAATCTTTGATTAGATGGTTGATTTTGACATGCTAAAACTATAATTCTCTAAGTTCATCATGTCATCCACAAAAGTATAAATCTCTCATAGGGTCAACTCTCACATATAACTACCACTATAATCCTTTAGGTGAACCATGCCGCCCCAACATGCGACCTATGAGTAAACTTAAGGGATTTAAAATTCAAATCTCATGGTACATAATACATACTTTTTTTTCACAACCATCATCAGAGCTATATATATATTATATAAATATATATATATATATATATCCTCGGTGGGCTTACCAACCAAGTAGAATTGGGAGCTAGCTGACCATGCCCACATCCCCATAGAGATGATAACATTAAATGGAGGGGGTGGACCTCCATTCCTAAGCATGTGAGCTTTGATTATTATATCAACCATGGTATATGAAGTACATAGAAGGAAATGGGGTAGGCATTCCTAATATAGTCACAGAGTTGAGGGGAAACAACTTAGGGCCTTATTGAAGACGGCTTGGCAAGGCATTCTTGAGAAGTCCAAGTTTGTTTTAGGTGATTGATCCAGGTGGATATTGATGGCCACCTGCCAATTCCACTTGGACCCCCACCATTGTTTCTTTCAATTTCCTTAATTGTAGCACAGTTTACTATTTTTAGCAATTTTTCGGGTCCTAACTTTCGGAGCCGTTTTGAGGCCCTAAACAACATTTTTTGGCAATCTACTGCCAACGATTTTATTCTTCCATAGTCGTCGAAGAGATCTTTCCAATGGGGTATCATATGGATCAAACGGAGATAATATAACCAAGTCACGACCCCGGGAAGTTGGTTGTCCAACTAACCCCAACGGGGTCCATAAACTCTTGGTGTTACATGTCCTCAAGTTAGGGATTTTGTTGTTTAGGGTTTTGGTTGTTTAGGGTTTGCTCTTATTGTTCAATAATAAAAAGGCCCTTGAGCCTCATTATAGTGCAGTTTAGAGGCATGTAGCAATCACATCTCTTCTCAGAGATAAGCTATCATCGTCGAGCTAGTTTCATTTCCATATTGTTAATAAGCATATTTCATTATTTGATATTAATCAAAGGAAGTGTTATTCTGGTGCATCTCTGTATTTATGGTTATATCTGTAATTTGTTGCATTCTTGTTTAAATTTGGATCAATGATGGGGTCAAATAGAGTTGGGGGAAGAATTTTTTGCTAGACCCAGGAGTGGTTCTGGATAGCTATGATAGTGTTTCGAGTAGCCTGTGTGGTAGAAGATTTGATGTCAATATTGCAGACCATGGGGATAAATATAAACAAAAGGAATATTCAACACTCTCCAACAGAATATTCTATTGTATTAGAGCTTTCAATGCAAGCGTCACATTGGTTACATCTACAATTATATGCCCTTGCTGCACTATGGTCACCACCAGTTGGTTAACCTCAAATTCCTTGTGTTTTCAATATCTAAATCCTTGCATTCTGCAAAACTTATGGTGTTTTCCTGGAGTGGTCAATGTATAGTTTAGTGTTGTGATATTGACACTATATTTTCCTCATAGCTATACCATTGGGGTTCTATTTTTGTGTTACAGTGGCTCTCTTGGGAAATTGCTTAACCTCTCCACTTATCTATGTTGCCATCTCATCGATTGTTGGACTCTCCCATTCTATAATTGGGCCTTGTTCATCATGGGTTACTCCACCCTTATCTTTTGGTTGGCCTTGAATTTGCATCTCTCCTTCATTTTTATATCTGCCTTCATTCAATCTTTTGGTAATATTAAAATAAAAAGCTTATCCGACAATATCAAGTGGCAAAGGAAAGAAGTCGGCATGGGACCGAGTGGTGGGGGGTGGTCACGAGCCCTAAGACCAAAAGAAAGCTCAAAAATATGCTAGGAATTTCATTTAGTTCCCCCCCAGAAACTAGAGAAGAAATTTGTTAACCGAAAACCCTAGTAGCTAGAGATAGGTAGGCCATTTCAAACTCAGATAATGGAATAAATTTGGTAATGGGTTCCTAACCCTTGTCATACCAAGGGAACGAAAAATAAGTATTTGAATGATATATCTCTTCATTGGAAAATAAAAACCTTGTTAAGAAGGATCTTAATGGAAAAGTAGGCAAATAGATACAACATCTTTGCAAGCATTGAAGATGTAAAATGCATTGAGATAAACCAGCGAGTTTTCAATGAAAGGATGGATACTAGGTTTCACTGTATCGAATGCCATATTTGGTTTGTTCCTCATACCTCAATTCCACCAAGATCCAGTGCCAAGGATTCGACAACTATCACCTCATATGACTCTTAATTTCTGAAATGTATGCCTATAGTTTTTTGTTGTTTAATTCAATAGTAAATACTCTTATTATGTTAAAGTTGATGATATTGCTGGAATTTTGGACTAATTACTCTTTAGGTAGGTGGTAAAAAATATATGGTTTCACATTGGGCATTGAAAGTACCTTTCGAAAAACATGTTTAGGATGACTAGATGACTGATGTACCTAGTTAACATGAATTTGTGAGGCAATACAATATTAACTTTATATATATATATATATATATATATATATATATAATATTATATATATATTATATATATATATATATATATATCTAATTTAAAATGATTTATTATGATATTATTTTTTTTTAAATTATGGACTTTAAAAATGAAGCACATTTTATATATATTCTTTTATGTATGATATAATAAATTAGATATCTTTAAAAAATTGTGATAGTTGTTCAATATTTTTTATTATATGCATATTTTATTAGGGAGAATTTTAGGGGCTAAATGTCATAGATGAGCTAATTTTCCATGTTTTTTTCTTCAAAACAATTGCAAAACATATAACCAAATATTTTATTACTTACATATTAAGGACTAGTAAAATTCGCAAAAGTCCTTAAACATTGAGCTAAATTTCCATCCTAGCAATTTTCCTTGTTTTTTATCATTCAAGTAATTACATTTTTATTTCAATATTTATTACTCTAAAACCCATTTTCAAAATCATTCTCGGCATGTAGAGCTATTTTTCTCTCCCCTTTTGTATATGTGTATCTTTAAGGTAAAATTTTAAATTTGTATTATTATTAGCATTATATAAATATTAATTATACTATCAAAATACAAATTTGTTTATTTAAGGATTGTAATGTAATTGTGAATTTTTGTTTGATATTTCTTCTACTAAAATTTCATCCCTAGACCTTGTTCAATTCTTATTGAGTAGATACATTATTGTTGCCCAAATAGTTACACTATTGACACATTAATAAATGATTTTATTAATGTTGACACCTAATCCTCACGATTGGGTGAATTTATACAAATAGTTAAATTAGGAATGTGAACAGTCATCAGGAGATGAACTGAGCAGTCACATTCTTTGTATATAACAATAGCATACCTAATGAAATAAATAGAATCAGTTTTACTACCTATTTGAGAGTTACTACCTGGCCTGACATGGTATCCGAGCCACTTCTCAAAATAAGTTGTAACTCCATTTTTTGGCTACTGTGGGCTGTACGCTGGTCTGAGCACCAATCAACTAAGCACTATCCTCTGTCGTTCTGACTTGAGCATTGTCCTCTATGCCTCTGTCCTCTGAAGGATTAGTTTGGTGAATGATTACTTGGTCCAGAGCAGAAGGCAGAAGAATGCCTCTGTTGAATCGACATACCACCGGTAACATAACTGTTTTTCATGCTGCCTGAAATACGTTTGCTGCTTTGAGTATTTGTACAAAGGAATGTCGTTTTTCAAATGAATGGTATCAATGCGTATCAATGCTGCCATTTTTCAAATAAATGTTGCTCATGATATCGAATGTAATGGTATTGAATGCTGTCGTTTTTCAAATAAATGTTGCTCATGATATCGAATGTAATGGTATCAATTCATATCAATTCGAATGGTTTCAAATGAATGGTGTAACCTCAGCGTATCAATTCGAATGGTTTCAAATGAATGATTGTTTCAATGCATGAAGGAAACTTCACGCTGCGAGTTCTTTTTATCAGATACCTTGTCGACATTACTTTTTGAGATCAGCGAACTCATTTGTTGTTTTGGGTAACTCCATGACATCGAGTCCTGCACGGGTTATCCACTTCTGGTTTCTTTGGCATTCCACTTATTCCTTTTGCAGAACCAGTACACGCCCAGGATATCAAGTTTTAAAATCCGCAAGAGTAGAACAGATTTCGGCTACAATCTCAGAACCAATTACTTTAGGGAGCCACGACATTTTTGAATTCGGAGGAAAGGCAGAGCGCAAGTTCTTCTGGCCTGCAGAACCAAGACGAGTACTGTTAACAAGTATTGAAATTTAAAATAGACAGTATATGCTTGTGGATAGTATTGAAATTTCGATAACATTTATTTGCTAATATTTGGTGAAGATCTTTAGCACAACGGAAACGAATAACGTTTGGATGGTCTTAATACATTTTGTATACAGCGTTTGGTTAAGATCTTTAGGGCACCGGAATTCTATTCATACCTTCCAATAATCAATAGTATATGAATAGCATTTGGATGGCTTTAATACACTTTGTATATAATGTTTGGTGTGGTTGCTAGGGTATATATATACCACGCTGTTGGGCTACCATAGTGTTGTTTTCATAAAGTTGTTTTCAAAGTGACTTGATATCAGAATCATTTTTCTGTTAGCAGCAGAAGTTTTTTTTTTCTCCACAAAAGCACATTTTTGCCAGCAAAAGCATTTCTACAGCTCTCAAATTTTACAATGCATTCAATCATATCTATGGTGGGAATAGTTCTCACTAGCAAGGATAACTATCTTGAATGGTCCCGGATGATAAAACACACCCTCATCTTCAATGAGTTGTCGAAGGGAGTGTGTGTCGGAGAAGGAGACAATGAACCAGTACAGCCTACCTCAGACAAAAAGCTCGTCATTTGGGAAAACAAGATCAACAAAGCTTATGCATTAATCGCAACATCTGTAAATGAAGAGGTGAGTCGCCATATTTCTTCATATTCAACTGCCTTTGAAGCCCTACAAAAGATGAAAGAGCTCTATGAATCACATTCTGCACTTGAAGTTGTCCAACTCATGATTAAACTCTTCACTCTTGAACTGCAAAATAATGATCCTCTTGCTCTTGCATCTGAAGTAAAATC
>APFE031517295.1:1993-43946 GCA_000404065.3 Pinus taeda
ATCATTTGCCACAAGATCTCCTTCCTCTTTTATAGTCTTAGGCCTTCCACAATACCACGGTCCAAAACCATAACATTACCATGAACCCAAAACTAGAGATCAACACATCTGACGAGTTGCCATGGTCCAAAACCATAGGTTCAAATCCCAAGGACTAACTACCATGGACCAAGAGTAAGTCCCCAACATATACGTGCTTTTGTAAAGTATAACCCACGGTATACGCGTCTTCATCTAGATTAACCTGCGTATATGTCTTTTTCTTCTTTCTGAGTGCCTGAACTGAGATCTGCCACTAGAGTGAGTTTCCATCAAGTACAACATCTATGCCATAGTACCAAACCAGAATCATAATGCCAAAATTTTCTTGCCAACCTGAATGCCTTCTCTAATGACTCAGGTTCCCAAAGGTGAACCTCATGTTGGATGTTATCCTTTAAAGTCCCTATGAGCACACCAATCTTATGCTCCCCTGGAATATCTTTTACCCTTATATTTGATTTTTGGAAGTCCTCAATGTGCTCCATCATTGAACCCTTTTGTTTGATATTTATCATTTGGCTAAAAAAAGTGCTTATTTTTGTATCCTCGTAATGTGCTATCATTTCTTTAGTAAAGCTGCCCGAGTGACAATTTTTTTACCAGAGAAAAGTAATCGATACTATACAAACTTATTTGGTTTCAAATATAAAGTTGCAATGCATACCTTTTGTGTGTTTTTCACATTATGGAGATCGAAATATTGCTCTATCTATAGTATCCATGTTACGGGATCCTTGCCATCAAACTTCCTCATATCAATTTTTGCAACATTATGGGTCTTCAATTGACCATTAGGGTCTACGAAATCATGATTAACATTTCTTTTGTTTTCTTCATGACTTTTATTTACTACCGTTTCGCCATTAGTAAGAATTTCTTGAAGCAAATTTGTCAAATTTGTCTTCAAATCTTGCATGTCGCCTTTAAGTTTTTCTTCTATACCATCCATCTTCAGTTCCACACTTGTCTTCAAATATTCCATGTTTCCTTTAAGTTTTTCTTCTATACCATCCATCTTAGCTTCCACGCTTTTCTTTAAACCATCCATATTAGCTTCCACACCTTTGTTTAAACTATCCATCTTAGCTTATGTTACGTTTTGTGAGAATGAATTTTGTTCCACTTGGTCTCATAATTTTGATATATCATATTCTATTTCTTCCTCTTCTTCATGAGTCATGCTAGATATTTCAGGTTTCTTGCTAGGTTTTTCCATTTTCTTTCTTTGGGGCATCAATTAGTGATAATAATTCTTCACTATTGCCTTTGAATTCCTTCAAACTAATTTTTCAAACCAAACTTATGCAAAAGTTTAAAAAAAATACACACCTTTTTTCACTTTGTAAGATCTTGATATTGAATATGTTGTATCTCTATAATTTTTAATCTCCAAGGTCTGAAATTGCATCCTGCGGTAGCCCTCTAAGTCATTTTTCCAACCCTGCAAGTCTGATCAATATTGGATTCTCCAAGGAAGAGTTATGCAAAATATCCCACAATGACCTTATTATAGACTAGTTCAGTAGAATGAACTTGTACAAAGTGAAATGTGTCATATTGTTTGGCCTTAGGACCTAAAACCTATACCCAGACAACTACAGACCATCCTCTTTCTGCAACTTTTTATGAAATTTCAATCGGATGCTCAAAGAGAAAATTATGACGATTTTCCCCAAGTCTCTTGTTGAGATATAATTCACGAGCCTGCAAAAAACCTAACTTCCTTGGATCCTATCTCAGAAAATATAGCGATAAAATATTTGAAATTTGGACCCGAGGTTCATCAATATTTTGGCTCAAATGTGTTTTAATTTCCGCTTTTGAAATGTCTTAGAAAAAAGTATAGTGAAAATTCCACAATGACCTATTTCAAGCATCGAAACCCTAGAATCCAAATCTCGGTTACCAAATGTTATGTAACTGTCTCACAAAATAGAAGAAAAGATAAATCACCGACTTCAAAATTAGCCTCTTTTAGGGGGAAACCTCCTTTAAATTACATAAATGAATAATTCTTGGATGATACAAATGACACAACCTCATTTCTATATATAGGAGTCTAAGGGGTCACAATACAATCAAAGTCGACATAACACTAATAATATAAGGGCACAATAATAATAATAGTGGGCTTCTATGGGGCACAGTAATAATAATATGGGGACAATAGGGCTACAAAAATAACAATAAGGGCTACAATGATAATAGTAATGGGGGATTCACTAGTACTATAGCAACCTAACATAAAATCTTGTAGTAACTATAGGAAACCATGTAGAAGTTAGAAAACTGCATAAAAATAGGTTTTTGTTGCCTAGAAGTGAGGATGGATGATGGAGACATAATAGGCATGGGAGATATGAAGCGAATGGAGGAAGTACTGGATGATTCTTGGCTTGCTATCCTCTGAACTTTGAGTGATTTGCTTCCTTTAAAAACTTGCAAAAGTCCCAAAATTTTATTAGTGGGCAAGTTTGAGGTCCCTACCATTTCATTTTCTTTTGTTTTTCTTCTTTTTCTTTTTGAAAGACACACGGGTCACCTCAAAGGAGGTTTTCAACCTACCTTCCTATCCTAGGTGCCTCAAGAGATGTTTTCACCTAGGGATATTTTTATTTTCCTTTTTTCACTCTTGGGTTGCCTCAAGGAGGTTTTCAACCCAAAAGTTGGCCTCAGGTGCCTCATAGAGGTTTCCACCTAGGTCCCTTATTATTTTTTCTTATTTTTTTTCCTTTATCATTTTTTCAAAAATAAAAAACAATCTTCAAGAATTTTGTGAGCTAGAATTTGAGACACTTCCAAGCACATTCACTTCCTTACTAATGGTATTGATGAACTCTTGCCTTGACAGAGGTCTTTTATATACTTTCGATCTCTATCCATTGACAAGCATGGGGATACCTTCTTCATCAATGGTTCTTATTTTCACAACCCCATTTTAATGGAACTTTTCTATCAAATAGAGGCCCATCCACTTGTTCATAAATTTTCCTTTGAAGTCCTTGAACCTAGAGTCATGTAGCAAAGCCCAATCATCTTCTTGGAAAAATTTGTCTTTGATGTTTTTTTCATGCCAAACCTTTCTTTGTACTTGAGTAACTTATGTTTGTAGGGGGGCCTGCATCTTGAATTTATCTAAACCATTGAGCCAAAGCGACCTTTCTTGTTGTGATTTTTGTAACATCCAAATTCAATTGTGCTGCCATGCTCAAAGTGTTGTATGAAAACTCAATGGAGAGAAAAGCCTTCTTCCCATAGACCAAGTCATAAGGGGTG
This sequence comes from Pinus taeda, assembly GCA_000404065.3. Taxonomy (NCBI): domain Eukaryota; kingdom Viridiplantae; phylum Streptophyta; class Pinopsida; order Pinales; family Pinaceae; genus Pinus; species Pinus taeda. The sequence continues at coordinate 5,312 of APFE031517295.1, forward strand.
AAGCCAATGGTTGTCTTCCAGGTTGTATTATAGGCCCAAGTGGCCTCCACTAATCTATCAGCCCAATATTCTCTACTGTTGCTCACAACCTTGGTGTGATTGTCTTCCAATGCTTTGTTGGTAACCTCTACTTGTCCATTGGCTCGAGGATGATAAGAAGTTGATTTCATGTGCTTGATCTTATGTTGCTTCAACAAATTTTCAATTACGTGGGAGGTGAATTGAGCTCCCTAATCAGTGACTAGCTCTCTAGGGTACCCAAACTTGTAAAATACATTATCCCTTAAGAACTCATCCACTTTCCTGTCTATTTCTACCTTGACAACCTTGGTTTCAACCCACTTCGTCAAATAATCAGTGCACACAATTATATAATTTTTCTTCCCGAATGGTGGATCAATCGACCCAATGAGATCCATGCCCCACTTGTCAAATGGATAAAGAGTCACTTGACATTGCAAATGCATTTCATCCCTTGGAGTAGGTTTCCCCATTATTTGGCACTGGTCACATGGACTGGTGTATCTTCTTGCATCTTGGTGGAGAGTGTGTCAGTAGTAGCCAACTTGCAGTACCTTGAAGGTTGACCTCTTGGCTGCAAAGTGACCTCCACAAGGCCCATCATGACAAGTTAGAAGGATATCAATGACTGCCTCTTCCCTGATCCAGGCCTAGCTTGAAGAGATTGCCCCAAATCCAAGTGAATGGGGTTCTCTTTCTTATAATTATGCTCTTTTCGTTGGAGAACCGATTTGGAGTGAACTGTGTAGCCACTAAGTAGTTGGCTATGTCATAAAACCATGGAGAGAGAAATGAAACAAAAAATAAATTCTCATCTAATAGTTGATCATCAACCATTCCTTCCTCACCTACAGGTAAAGCTAGTCTAGACAAAAAATCTGCAACTGCATTTTCTCTACTAGGCTTATCAATGATAGTTAGATCAAATTGTTGTAATAAAAGAAACCATCTAATAATTGTGTCATTCACATCAGGCTTGTTCATCAAATATTTAATAGCAGCATGGTCAGTATGTACAAAGGTTTGGTAAGCAATGATGTAATGTCTAAATTTATTCAAGGAATGAACAACATTTAAGAGCTCTTTTTTAGTCACGGTATAGTTCAATTCAGCCTTAGACATATTTTTCTTATGAAATAAATAGCATAAGGCAACTCGTCATCTATTTGGCCTAGAACTGCTCCTATAGCTTTGTCAAAGGCATCAGCATGAATTTGGAAAGGAAGAGCCCAATTTGGGCCTCGAATTATGGGTGCAGTATTCAACTTTTCCTTTAAGATTCCAGGGCCTCTTGGCAGCTTTCTGATCAGAAATATTCAGAGTCCTTTGCCAATATTCCAAACAAAGGTGAGGATACTTTGTTGAAGTCCTCTATAGTATCCAGCTAAGCCCAAGAAACTTCTAACATCCCTCTTCTTCTGAGGACTAGGGACCCTCTTTACGATAGCAATTTTATTTGGGACCACTTGCAGTCCTTCTTGGGATATTGAGTGATCTAGAAGAGTCCCTCCATTCATGAAGAACCCACACTTCTCAGGACCAAGGGATAGGTTAAATTCAATGAATTTATTTAATATTTTCCTCAAGTTAGAGAGAGCCTCTAGGAAACCTCCAGGAAATCACACCCATAGGGAGGGAAATCATCCATATGAATTTCTACAGAGTCATGGACTAGCTCTACAAAGATGCTCAAAACTACCCTCTAAAAAGTGGTAGGGCCATTACATAATCCAAAAGGAAGGACCCTATAAGAAAAGGTACCCCAAGGGCAAGTGAAGGTGCATTTATATTGGTCCTCTAGGCTGATCTGGATCTGATTATAACCACTGAACCCATCTAGGAAAGAGAAGAACTTTTTGCCTGCAAGACCATCCAAGACTTGATCAATGAAAGTTAGAGGGAAATGGTCTCTTTTGATGCCTTTGTTTAACTCTCTATTGTCCACATAGATCCTCCCTTTTCCATTCTTCTTTGGGACCAGAACCAAAGGAGACACCCACTCGCTATCTGATATGGGGTAAATGAACCCTGCATCCAACAACTTCTACAGTTCTTCTTTAACTGTCTTTGAGGGCTGTGTTCATTCTCCTCTAAGGTTGGTGCACTCGCTTGCAACCTTCCTTGATGTAAATGTGGTGAGTACACACCGAAGGGTGCACTCCCTTAATTTCCTTATAAATCTAGGAAAAGGCATCCAGGTGCTCTCTTAGCATGTCACATAACTCCTTTTCTTGATGTGCAGAGAGAGAGGGGTTGATTTTCAATGTTCTATATAAACCAAATTCTATCATCTTAACATGAGTAGGACTTGAGTCAGCTAGGCACAAATGAATCCAAGGGTTATCTTCAGATTTTTTACTAACTCATCAAGAGACATGGTGTTAGGGGGCTGATTCTGGAGGATTTGATCAATTAGGTCATCTTCCTTAGGTTTCCCCCCTCCTATAATAACATCTAGGGTATATATTGGGTAATATGTGGTAGAGTAGACTTCATCTTCCTCCTCCTCTTCCAACCATAAAGGTAAGTCATGATCTAGAGATGGTTGAGTAGGAGGGTACAAGACCAATTGTTTGGACAAATGCCCATTTTGAATGGTCATACTCCCAGCCCTGCAACTTATGTAAGCATCAATAGTGGCTAGTCATGGCCTTCCAAGGATGAAAGGATAACCATTGAACTTGGCCTTAGGTTGGAGAACTAAGAAGTCAACAGGGTATTCCTAGGAGTCAATGGAGACCATCACATCCTGAACAACTCCCTCAAGAGCTATTGTGGATCTCTTTGCAATCTACAAGACTGTTGTGGTCTTCCTTAATGATCCTTAGAGATTAAGTTTAAGCATAGTCTCCTTAGTCATCACATTGATGGCAGCCCCAAGATCAATCAAGGTGTGGGCGACAATGATATCTTCAATGTGTACATCTTCCGCAGGACTTCCAGGGTCCAGATACTTTGGGAAAATCACTCTCCCCAACATTAATCTAAACAGTTGTCTAATGAAATTAGTGGTAGGGGTGTCTTTCTTTCTCCTACCGAAATGTTTGAAGCATTTCTCCTTAATTAACTTGTTGTATATGTGGACATCCTTGATAGCTCACAGGAGTGGGCTTTTAACAAACAAATTTTTCAGTTCACCCAGAAGTTTAATCTCTTCTCGGATGTGCTAGCTAGGATGGATTAGTATCTTAAGAAAAAGGAGATGGATTGGCTTGAGGAAAATTCTCTTCCTTTTCGTCTTCAAGATCCTTAGGTGGAGATGGAGGTTGATTATCTGGAAGCACTCTTCCAGACCTGAAGTTGATTTCTTGAATTTCCATAGCATAGGCATGGTAAGATGTCTCTCCACTATAGAATTGTTGTGCCTACTTTTGTTTGGGTTCGAATTTGGCTGATCAGGCATCTAAGGTTTCTTAGCTGGATCAGGGTGAAGGAGTTGTGGTTGAGATAGAGTTGGAGGTACTAAGGCTTAAGATTGGTTGTATGGGGACCTCCACCCCTGGGATGGTGTATTCCACTGAGGTTGCGGGGGAGCATATGGCTGAAATGACTAATCAGTAGGTTGGGAATGGTATTGAGGTGAAAACGAGCAGGGAGAAGGTGTGGACCATGAAGGATGAGAAGAAGGACACCAAGGGGGAATGCATGCATTCTGGTTAGGGTTGTAATATGAATAGGAAACCCCTTGCATGCCCTAATTGTATGGTCAAGGTCCTTGAGGCCTCCTTTGATTGATATAGCAGAGTTGTTTAGTCACACCTTCAGTTCCTTGAGACACGACTTTCAATCTAGACAGATATGGGAACTTTTTGATGGAGTGGTTCTCCTCATAGACTGATCAAATCTCTATAAGATTCAATCCACATTCATTTCTAGGGTGCCTCCTAGTGCATCTAAGGAAAAAGACAGCTAAGGCTCTTTCTACTTCCTCTTGCTTCTTGTTGATATGCATGGTGTCCATTTGCAGGCAAGGATATGCAGCATTTCACTCTTAAACTCTTCCAACATGTTCCCAATTTCAGGTTTTATGGATGTGTTGGAGGACGATGAACTGGCCAAAGCTTGACTAGCCCTACCCTTCTTTCTGGTTGCCCTAGAATGATTTTTGAAAGTTGTCTTGATATCATCATAAGATAACGGGTAGGTGTACCCTCCTGACAACATGTTTATGGTTTCTAGGAGATCTTCCCTGATCCCTCTAAGAAGGATTAGCTTGAGCGATTTAGGATCGAGGGTGCATCTGGCCCTTTTGTAGCTGAGTTTGAACCTTTCCTCATAATCTTCCAAATATTCATCATGTCCCAAGGTCATTCTAAAGATTTCCTCTTTGGTGCCTTTAGACCTACAATAATCCCTATACTCCTTTTTGAAGGATTGTTGCATTTGAGCCCAGGTAGTGATGTTTTCCCCAAGTAAATTGATTAGGTGCTTAAAAAATAGCTCAAAAATCAAAGTTGTCGGATTGATGTGGATAATAAACGACCATGTACTGCTCGTCATTTTGAATCCAACGCAGCTCATTTCGTGCGAAAAGGACTCCATATGACTTTAGAAATGAGTTATGTTCACTTTCCCAAAAAGGCAAATTTTCAAAAAAATTGACAGCCCAGTCAGTAGTCCGTAATGTTGACATGGCACGAACTGGGAAAGGTATGTGACAATTTGAATTATTCAATGGACTCCTTCCCCGAATGGGGTGATGACAAATGGCACGATATTATTTGTCAAATGTCCAAGTTTGTGATTGGTTGGAGTGGTGGCCAACTAAAGGCTGACAAGTGGCCTAACCGGAGGCTACCATGTGGAAGCCCAGGAGGCCACCAAAATTTTCGTTATAGTCTAGGTGTAGGCTCAAGGTTCAAATATGTGACCTCCCAACACACACCAAAACCATTTACCAATATGCCACAAGGGAAGTTCTTAACATGTAGGGACTTTGGGTTCTATTTAAATATGGTTGTCACGATGTTTGGGGGTAGGGTCGGCCCTTGGTTATATAACCGTGCACACAACCACCATAGAGGAGGAGTGGGGGGTGGGTCGTTGGACTTAGCCAAGGGCACCTGGCCCCCAACGTGGCCACAAATTTCGGAACTTAAGTGTTAGCGGACATATAAAGTGTCTGACAATTTTCCCGGTTTTTGGTGAAATTGTCGCTCTGTTAGTTTGTTTTTTGGGAAAAATTGTAGTATGATGTCATATTTTGGGGAATTTGTAGTGTGATTAAAAAGATATTGGGAACGGGTCCCCTGGAGTCAATTTTGGGGTTAAAAGCCCATGTTTTTTGGTAGAATGCCCAAGTTTTTGTATAAAAAAGTGTAAATTCTCTGCATTTTGTGGTCGCAGAGCGCGAAGATGTAAAGTGTCATAAAGGGTTCCCGCCCTTCACTTATGTAAGTAATGTCAGCTTTAGGATATCTACCCATGGTCTGTGGACCATGGGATTGTATAAAAAGGGAAGTCCTAGAAGAGTCTAAGGCAGTTCTGTTCTTGGTATGTTTTGAGTCATTGATGAATGTAATGGGTCTGTGAGAGCTAAGAGTGAAGAGTCTTAGTGTAGGAAAGAGGCTCTACAGCTATGTGCACGGAGGCCTAGGGCATAATTCTGCAGCTAAGTGTGCGGACCCCAGTAACTATGTGGGCAGGACAGTTAGAGTCTGTAAAGAGGATCTAAAGCATCAATAAAGAGAATTATTCTAGAATTATCTGTGTATGATCTAATTTACTTCTGTTATAAATTCATGTGATTATGTTATGATGAATACTGGATTTGTTTTTTAATGTTGTATTGATGCGTGAATCCATATATTTTTCTTTGTTATATGAATGCAAGTAACAATATCTACTTACGCGAAGATCATCTTAATGCATGTTGAAGTTATCAGATACTTGAGCTAATCTGGGTAAATACAGAAGTAAGAGTAATTATAGAGGTGCATAAGTGTCTGATTGGACTATCTAGGGTACGCGAAGGACAGTCGTAGACTCTTGCGGAGTTCTAGAGGACACCTAGGATAAGTATATCAATAAGCCCTAAAAGGTTATCAACCTACACAAAGGACAGTTTAGGGTATAAAACGACATCACTACCATCTCTTAGTGTGGAAACTTGGTTCCTGCATCCCCCCATACTGCTTCAGGTGAGACTTCTGTCCGTGCTCAATGGATTGATGCCGAAAGGGCTAGTAGCCTAAGGATTTTCTTGGCTAATTAACGTTGAACCTGGGTCAAGGCCCATCAAGCCAACAAATGGTTCATTGTTCAGGACCAGGATCTGCATAAAGAGATGTGTGATGTCGCATTGCTAGAATCTTACTAAGAGGGAAATTGAAGACTGGTTCAATAGGAAGATCCACAAATTCACAGCTCAAGAGAACAGGAACCCACGATTGATGAAATAATAGTGGTTGGACAGATATCTATACACAGAGATATAAAAAATATTCTTATGTTCCTTCTCGGTTGACTTATACGAGTGGATCGCTAAATTAGCAGACGACCAAGGAAGGTGGAGGCCTGACAGTTCGATAGTGTGGACCCCAGAGTTAGTGTGGAGATTGGAAGCCTTGAAATATAATATCACACACAATTTCAATCACTGGATCAATCGTGTTATAGGAGGATTCGTAATAAAGTTTATGGTCGATACTTCGATCAATTACAAAAAAGCAGAGTGCCTCTTCTTCAAGGGACTGTGAGATAAGTATTTAAGGTCTTTAAATACATGGATTAAGATTCTCTTGTGTGAAAAGTGGGTTATGTAGCTACCTTGATGTTTGGAGCTATGTGAAGTGGGAACGTCTTCAAGGATAGAGGGAAAACAAGCCCTCAATATAGCTCGTTGATTGGACCTCCTCTGAGTGACGATGAGGAAGAAACACAAGCTTCTTTGCAGAGTGTTGTTCAGTTGATAAAACAAGGGTTCCCGCAAATAACCCATCCACCCACACAACCTCCATATTCACCTCCACCACATATGACTTTTCCCACACCATTGCCAACTCCACCACTGTCCAATATGGTGAATTTAGTAAAATGGCCTGCGTTCAAGGGGTTGGGAACTGAGGACCCAAAACAATTCTGGTTAGTTGTGAAGGTTGTATGGGAAGCTAAGGGTATTACAGATGATCAGATGAAGAAAGAAACATTGGTTACTTATTTGTAGGAACATGTGCTAACATGGTACATTAAGTAATGCACTAATAACCCAATGCTTCATTAGTAGATATTCAGACCACGCCAAATAAGGAATTCATTAGGCCCAAGTCTAAAGCGCAATCCATCATGGGATTCAAGGAGATCACAATGAAGCCTGGTGAAACACCATGGGACCTAGATCAAAGATTGAAGTGCACCACCCATGAAGCTAACATGAATCTTACAGATGGGCAGCACCACAAATGGTTCATGGTTTTGCTCCTGCCTAATCTAAGGTTTGCGTTGTCACAACAAAAGATTGGGACCCAGGCGGAAGCACTGGAGATTTCAATGAGATTGCACAAGACATTGATGCAAGATGCTAATTTGGGGGTTCAGTAGATCCACGCATAGTTGCAGAACCTGTGCCTAGAATTTTAAAGTTTGAAGAAAGATAAAGTAGTCAGTCGGAGGTGTGTGAAGAAGTTTGGTGCCTGAAATGAAAAGGTCAAGGGCATGACAAAGATCATTGTCCAGTCTTAGCGAATTATGTTGCAACAGGGGGGCCAATGCCTCTGCAACAAGAAGCTGAAGCAGGGCCAAGTACAGGGCCCACGCTATGGTGTGCTATCTACCAGGTAGCTAGAAAACATGTGACAGACAATTTCCATTTGCTGAAAAAATTTGTACAGACACCACAACAACTCTTCTACAACTTCTATCAATCGGTGGGTCATGATGAGCATAATTCTCATAGTTATGAGCTAATGATGGATAGAATGCCCACATATAGGGTGCAGGTCGAAACCCAGCCTCTAGACCAAGGTGCAAGGGGAGCACGAGGTGAATATCAAGGACGCGGATAAGGCTGAGGTGGAGGAGGACATAGTAGAGGTCGAGGACAGGTTATCTGTTACAATTGTGGGGGACTAGGACACTACGCACGAGAATGCACAAACTTTAAATGTTTTTCATGCTGATATTGTACTCAGTTTGACCATGCGATAGAGGATTTCCTTGTATTATTATCTGAAATATGTAAAAAGGGGGCATAGCCTCAGCAGTCGACTCAGAACCTACATATGATGAGGGTTTAGCCTCACTTAGAGGATCCTAAGGTAAATATTGCGTTGCGAAGTGGAATGAAAATTAGCGAAGATAAGGGGAAGCAGCCTGAAGAAAGTGAATGGGTCTGCAAATCTCCACAAAAGAAGATCAGGTTTGATCTAGAGAGCACAAGGGAAACGTTTATGGAAGCACAGAAAAGCTTTGCTGAGGCCTCCACCTCAAGACATTAGTATAAGCTAGCTAAAGAAATGGACCCTTCCATTCTTACTAATTTCTTGGAGACCTGTATGAAGTTGTTGCATGATAGCAAGCTTATAAAAGGGTTATAGGAGCTGATAAATAAGTGTGCCAGGAAAGAAAATGCTTCTGACAGATCGTGTGTAGTTAGGAATATTGGTAAGCATAAGGCAAGAACAAGATAAGAAATGAGACTCACCGCATATATAGCAGAATAAGAAATGGACCAAGTCATTCTAGATCTATGGTTTGACACGAATGTTTTTCCTAAACAGACATGGGTGAGAATGCAGAGACTTACACTGCAACGGTCCCCTATTCAGTTGACGATGGTGAATCAACAAAATATTATACCCGTGGGAAGATTACAAGGAGTAACAGTTGACATCAAAGGCGTGAGCGTGTTGGCCAATTTTGAAGTGATAGAGATTGTGGATGACAACAATCCCTACCCTGTGCTCCTTGGGATCAAATAGGCTATCAACATGAACAGGGTGATTAATTTGAAGAAGCAGACAATGTCAATTGAAAGAAAATTGCTCCATGTAGTAGTACCGTTGGACCTTGCAGAAGGACCATGCTACAATATACCGGTCAGCGATTATAAAAGCGATGATGATTTCAACCAGATTTATAAGATAACGACACATGATCAAGATTGGGTGAATCCGAGAGAAGATGGGCACATTCCCTGGGACTGCGAAATTTCCTGCACATTAGATTCAGATGAAGAGTTGGAGCACTGGAAGAATCGACTGCATGAAGTATCTACACTTCGTTGTAATATGATGACCAAGTCACTGCGCTATGTATCATCGGAGGTAATAATTATGCCTTATTATGATGCTTTAACTGCTGTTGATAAATTTTTGGATGCATTTGAAAGGGAAGTGCCACAAAAGCATTGCTTCTAGGCCTTGGATTGGGCATTGCATGCTGTTAGCTTCATATACCAATAGGTTTCATTTTTCATGATTGACTGGAGAATTGAAAAATATGTTCATCCTTTCCATGCTACAAAGGTTCCATATTTTGTAGAATTTTACTATGTACAGATGGTTGACTCTTGCCACAGTTGATGAATAGCCAGACAGTTCAATCCTAGCTAGATCATGTTTGAATTTACTTGTCTTAGAATAGAGAATAAAGGTCTGTACAAACAGTTCAAGCTTGGCAGACAAGTAGTTAGGTAGAGAAGAAAAGGGTCTCAACAGCTTAATCTAAGCCCTAGAAGAGATAAGGGTAGACGTAGATAGGAGGGCAGATAAAAGAAAAGAGAAGAATCAGGGTTTACTAGTTCAAATGAACCCAATGAAAATGAAGAAAAAATGTTAGGTATACTAGGCTGGGTAGGCAGTTTTGATGTTGTTGAAGCAGGCTTATGAGCAATTTGGTCCTATTGCAACAGGTTTCATGTCGTAAATATCATAAGGTGCTATGGCAAGGTGGTTACAAAATAAATGGAGCATGACTAATTTCCCTCCTCATTTTTCCAAGAACACTTACTAACATCCCCCCAAGGACAATGAGATCTGCTCATTGCCCTTAGTCCACTTCATTTCATGGAAAAAAACTAAGTGAAATTGTGTTTCACCTAGGCAAAACAAGCCACATTTCTTGTGTAAAATGTTTTTATTCCATTTTGCCAAGTTTCCTAAACTTCATAACTTGGTATCCTTTCATTCCCCCATGCCTAAGTTTTCACTCTATAAACTTAGCCTTTATCCATACATATCCATTCCACATAGTCATATTAACCTACTAACACTATTATATAGCTCCTATGTGAACATTTCCCCTCCCTTACTATCTGAAAATACATAAAAATCCCTAAACATCTAAATATCCCATCCTTTGGCTAATTATAAGTTTTCGGGAGTCATTGGTCCATTCGGGGCCAATAACAACACTCCATGCGCCCCATTGGGACTTGTTTAGCTTCTGGCTAAATAAGTAGCCAAACCCGCATATCATACCCCAAAACCCCATTTAACCAAAGTATGAAATACACCCCGCAAAACATTACAAACGTGAAATATTACAACGGGTCCCCCAGTTATAAGCCGCCGCCATCTCCATCACCCGCCAACCGTCCGATCATCGCGAACAAATCCAATGGCTGTCAGCAATATCAGAAGCCCTTAAGTGCCGAACGATAGCATCCGGGGGATGGCCGGTATTTCCGCCGTACAAAGGACACGTGTCAGGCACCCGGCATGATCGGAGCCCCCTCCTCCAATACCACTTCCCTCCAAAGGCAGTGCGGGGAATACCGCTTACCACCCCACTGCCTCCCCGCTGACGTCATGCCTGTGTCATCTGCTGACATCACCCTCGTTGCTGCCCTTCTGTCCACCATGTCACGTCCCTGTCATCTCCCCACATCAGCGCCGCTTCACCCACCACGTCGCCTGACATGTCATCTTCCGTACCCCGCTACACGACAAAATTATGTCATGCTGACGTCATCAAACAAAAGCGCACCAAAACCCGCCAAAGTCAAAAATTTGGTTAAAAAGAGGTGAAAATGTTATTTTCACTCATTTGTGTTTGTTTCCTCTACGCGTCCTATGCATGCTGATTTACGTTCGAAATAGCATTATACTGTACAGTCCACCACCCAACAGTTTTTCTCCATAGCTTGGCCCCTCGGCTCGTCTCGCCACCTCCAAATCGACCATTTCACCATTAAAACATGTATTTATGTGAATTTCCTACCAAACCCTGTTTTTCATTGGTTCTCTCTATAAAATTGCCCGCACAACCCAAAATTTGAAGAAAAAACATTGTGTTGCTTTCAATAATACCCACCATAACCGTTGTCTTGCCAAATTTTTACCATAAATCCACACACTGAGCTAAATTCGAGCTCGTTCGGGCTTCAAAATTCTTTGAGAAACCCCGAAAACTACCTTTTTTACAGACTATTGTTGCCCATTCTACCAAAGAATCCCACAAATTCTGTGTCTCCATCTAATTTCTTTCCACTGAGCTAAATGCAAACTAATAAACCAATTTCACGGTGAAATTCCCAGAGAAAATCCATAGAGCTATTGTTTTTCCTGTTTTGCTTACACATACCCAAAAATTCCAATTTTAAAAGCAACAGAATTGAGCTATGGAAGGTCCAGTAGCCTTAAATATTACTCCTCTCAATGCACCCCACAAGGAATTGGAACATCTGCCCTTAGCTGATATAGATTATCAAATCCAAGACTTAGTTGGCTACCAAAACCATCTGCAAGCATTCTGTGAGCTCAGAAACAGTTACCTAAACTAGAATGATTTTTATGGCATATGGGAATCAAATCTACCCATATACTACCTCCCCTCTATCAATATTTTCCCTGAGATAATTCACCTCTGCTGTGAGAACTATGAGCCAACTCAAAGGGCAGTCAAAACTCCATCTGGAACTACCCTCTTTCATATAACTCCTGACTCCATAAATCAAATGCTAAACTTCAAACCAACTCAGCTTCAGTTTCCTTTTACTATGAAATTCTTGCTTGATGAAGGTCCCAAACTCTCCAGCTCAGAGATAACCTGAATTGCCCAAGTATTTATGAGAGCAGATCGCGAGCCTAAAGAGCCACCTCCTTTTCACTATGCATATTTCAATGAAGTGGGTAGATTACTTGTTGATATGATATCTTATGTTCTGGGGTTCAAGACAAGTGAACATATTGATGAAACTATATTGGTTTTAATGTCTATATTTACCTAGGGCAGCCCCCTGTTGTCAAATACAACTATGCCAAATTCATTGCCAACAAGATACATGACCAATTGTTGAATCTAGATAGGAAGGGATTCTTTAAGTATTTTTCCTATATCTATCATCTGTTCTTATATTATCAGCCAGATAGTTTCCAATTCCCCATCAGAAAATTGGACCCTAAAGGGGAAAAGAGATGTGTGTTTTTTTGGACCTCAATCTTTCATGAAGTCCGCAACTCTCCCTACTCTTACTGTGAGTTTATTGATATGTTTGTATACCCATTATATTCTCTCCTGACGAGAACTCCTCCTCCTAGACTGTCATATGATATGCAAAAGATATTACAGCTCTCCAAAAACTATAAAATAGGTGTCTAGTACTTTTACCAAAATCACACTGTTATCAGGATATATGGCTGTAAGTTGTGCCCCTACAGGCTGCTAAGATATGTGCCAATGAGACTGTTTGCCTTGGAATATTTTAGGCAATTTATCAATTCATATTTGACTCATTTCCATAGCGCAAAGAAAAAGGTTCAATTGAAACCGAGAGACCAGTTAGGCCCCTATGTCATGAACAAAAAAGAGGGATGGAAGGATGATGATGAAATATTGTGTCAAACACATAGACTAAAGAGAAGCTTTTGGTGGGTATTCTATGACCCAAACGGCTTTATCAATGCAAGAAGGATAAAATATAGGCTGGCACCCTATGAACATTGTAGCATCCCTGGAATAGAACAATTTTCCAACCAAGATGAGTGAGTGGAGGGCACACTAGTTGAACAGCTCACTGAGGAAGAGAAAATGGAACAAACTATGAAAAATCTGGAAAAAACTCTAGACTTAGATTCTTTTGGGCAGGTGTCATTCAAAATACCACAGCAAACTGGAGAAGGCACATCAACTACTACAACTTCACAACAAAGATGCCCAAGAAAGGACTACACCAACAGTAGGGACAGAAAAGGGCAAGGAGATAGTAGTTACAGAGCAAGAAACAATGGCAGACTAGCCAACTACCTCAAAGGAACACAGTCAAGGGCAAGCCCCTTCACTACAGATAGAGGCACCAGAAGTACCAGCACTACAGACTCCTCTTAATGAGGAAAGAAGAAAAGAGACAAAGAAGAGACCACACCTGCAAGTGGATCAACAGAATAGCCAAAGGCCAAAAAGCAAAGGGTATATCCTCTACCTAAAGAGGAAACTGTTGAAGAAATCACAGAAAGCACAAGAGGAGAGAGGGCCATTAGCTAACTGACATCCACCAGCTCTCACATGCAAGAAATGGAGAGGCCCCATGGTATGGAAGTTTCCTCCTCAAGGTCGCAAAGTAAGAAATGATCTGATATTAAACAAACATTCATGGAGATTAAGGCCCAAAATGAGTCATTGAGAATTCAGCTTTATGATCAATTTCTCAAAATGACACCCTCCAAACAGCAAAGACTAATGGCAGCATATGACATTAAGGAGGAGAAAATGATCTTAACTCAATTTAAGCCTAAGGTTCAGCAACCATAGTCTGCAGCTAACTAGATAAGGACCAATCTAGAGGTCCTTGCCAAAGATATACACCCAATGGACCAGATAGAATTGCACAAACAAACTGGTGAAATGGTCTATGCTACATTGGCAGACAAGGCAATGCTGGCCCACCAATTGAAGGAGTCATTAAGTAATACATCTGCCCAATTGGATTTGGAAAACGTATCTTCTTTAGCCAAAGACAACAGAATAAAGACCCTAGAAGAGATAATTATTGAGCTGGGACATAATAACAAGGATGCCAAGGGCATCAAAGCACTGATAAAGAAGAAGGAAGAAGATATTGTTGCACTTAGGAAGCAATTGAAGCTGCCTGTCACCATGCATCCACAAACAACAGAACTGGCACAAGAAAAAGCAGAAGAAGATGCAATGGATTTATTGATGAGGATGAATCAAAGGCTAATTCAAATAGAGCAAGAGTTGAAGAAAGCATTGCAAGCAAAGCAGGGAGAGTTGACCTCCCAGCCACCTGAAATAGCTCCAACAGTTATCACTGCTCGCCCCACAGTCACAGTAGCAATCCCTCCCACTGTGCCAACATCAACAACAGGTACATCAGCCACGGATGCTTCAGCAGTAGCAACAACAGGGCCAGAGACCAACATGAGGATGGAAGAAATGATGCAAGCAGTAAAAGAGCTAGAAGCCCAAATGTCAGAGCTTAAAGAGGCAAAAGAAAAACTGACCAAACTAGAGGTAAGCTATGACAAATCAAAGATAACAGTGGCAGAGAAAACCAGAGAGGTAAAGGCCCTGGAGAACAAGGTGAAAACATTAGAAAAGGATCTCACCTTGCATAAACCTCTAGCAGACATCAAAATGATTTTGTGGACCAAAATTGGCCAGTCTATCACTAACCAATGGCAATCAATTCAAACAATCCATGAACAAATAGAATTGATAGAAAGGGCCCAAGTGGAAATTCAAAGGGCCAGCGCATCATTGGGAAACATGCTTGAGCAAGCCAATAGACTGATCCATTTTTTGAATACTCATACTAAAGAACAGTTACTAGCTTTAGAGATTGTGGACAAAACAGGCACCATTTTGACAGTGAAAAAGGTGCTAACAATGAGGAATTTTGTACAGACTTTGGAAAGGAAGTGCCAAGAAATGCAGATGGAGATTAATGCCTTCACAGAGAAGTTTACAGTCTTGCAGCAGAAGGGTCTACCCAGTTTACTAACCAGCAATCAAAGACTGTTAACACATCAACAATATGCTCATAGGGTAAACACATATTTACAAATCAGATCACAGCATCTTCAAGCACTTCAGAAGACATAGGACCTCCCTCTGAACAGAGTTTATCTGACAAATTGGAAAATTTGTTCTATATTGAACACGAAATAAATCATCTTTTTAAAGTCAAGCCCAACTTCTACAGGTATACTGAGGCTAATGAAACACTAGTAAAAATACAAAGACATCAGTTGCCAACAAACCAATGGTGGCAGAGCATGCTGGAAATATTACCAAGGTAATTTGGATTTTTCTTTTTACCTGCATTTGGTCAAATAAAAAAACACATGGCAGATATAATAAAGATGGGAAGAATAGAGGAAGGAGGTCAAGTGAGGACTAGGACGCGTTAAAGTGAAATCAAGAGCAGGTGAAAGGATCAGGACAACAACGCAGGAATGCAAAGTAAAGACGCAGCTACCAGCCAACTTCCTGAATTAAAAAGTCAAAAGTATCTTATCAGTTAAAGCAGGCAGCACAGCAACAATTACTCCTATATTTATTTCTGCATTTATTCCCTTGTCAGAGTAGGTGAAGGAAGTTATTGCTTCATATCTTATCCACAAGATATTTTGTAACTCTCTTTTGTATAAATGCCTCCCTAAGAAATGTATTCGGGGTTGGTGACTTTCCTCTTTGGACCATGTTGTAGCTCTGAGATTTTTTAATACAAAGGCTGTTGAAGTGCACTGCCGCTGGATTGTCTGAATGTGGATTTGATGTTCTAGGCTCTGCTACAGAATTCCTGTGTCTTTCTATGGATCAATAAGTTGTTCTAAACTGTGTTTTGTGTTTTCTATGTTTGAAAATTTCGTATGTGTTTCATAATCTTAGTAACAGGGAAAAAGAATAGACCAGAACATGTTTAAATACACTTTGTGTTCAATCCCTGTTGTTATTTATGTTTTCTTCAGTATTAGGATAAACAAGAATTCTTAGATGCTTCTATTTCCACTAATTCTTTCACTTTGAAAATTGCCAAGAAATTCTTTACTGCTCCTTGATAATATTCATGCACTTTCCCTCTGCCATCATGATGAAGGATTCTTGACTGCCCTTCACCCATTGGCTTACATTCCATCAATTTCTAGATTTCAATATTGTTCCAAAATTGATTATCTTGCTCTGTAGTATTTCCCTTTATCAGAGAAACACACTCAGTAGTCCATCTTCGTAGACTCCATTTGCCTAATGGAATAAATTGTTTCAGACTTGCGTCCCAACTCTATTTAAAATCACCATCCAAACAAACTTAAAACAAAACCCTGCACATCATAACTAGTGTTAGAGTCGGTCTAGTAGCCCTCCACCAGAGATAAAAGCTCTTTGCATTTCATAATTAGGTGTCCCATCAGTGTGATCATGTTGCATTCTGTTAGGCATGCCATAACTCTGCTGGAGGAGCTTGTGTCTATTATCCCCCTCTTGTTTGGCACTGCTGGTTCAGGTTTGTTTGAGTCAATAAACTCTTCAAAAAGTCATTTGTCTTGTTTTAAATTTCTAGGTCTTAGGTCTAAGGTTGAGTCAAATTTTGTATTAAGAAGTCATAAAGGACCAGCAGGCCAGAGGGATGTCCTTCATAAAGCATCATTTCAACAATTTTCACTATTCTTCAGCTAAATTTCCACTTTCTTTTCAAAAAATCTGTTTTTGAAAAACAAAGGTCATTCTCTCGTTTTTTGTAAAAATTCTCAAATTTTCAAATGTTCCAAATGTCAAATTTCATCCTTGGTCTCCTTTGCCAAATCACCTTAGAAGCTATTCCTGCAAAAATTTTCAAAAGAAACCATCAGTTCAACCAATTTTTCAAAGAGAAGAAACCAAAAATCAGAGCCAATTAAGTTCAAAAAGTGTCAACACTCAAAACATTAGAAAGTGGGTTTTGGGCAAATGTAAATTTAAAGCAAGCCTATAAAAGCACATTAAACTTCATTTGTAACTCATTTGCCTCTCACAAGCTAAGTGCAAACTTGCAAAGGCGATTTCATGAGATATTGAGAAAAGTTGGGCAGTCTTGGTAGCGCTCTATGCGTTGGGAGTGGCGCACTACACGTTGGTGGCGTGCTACGGGTAGGGGAGGTCCTGCCAGTGCAAAAATACACGGGCGCTACGTGTAGAGGGCGCACTACGCGTTGGGCAGACGGCACTACGCATTGAGTATTTTGCCCTAAAACTTGCAGCAAACACCCAATACACTTCGCTCAGCTCAAGCAAGTTACAAGTAAGCTCTTTCATGATTGTTTTGGTTAGTTTTTGCAAATTGAATGTAAAGAAAAAAATGACCAATATGCCATGAAATGGAAAACAAGAAACCCTAATGTTGATGTGTAAAATGCAACACTAAGTTTTCTAGGGTTTTAAAGATATGCTGCCCAAGGTTTTCCCATGATTCACCCTCATTTTTCCTCTCATATTCATCATCATTCCTTTTCAAATTTCCCATAAAATTTCACAAAATTCCTCCATAAAATCCCAAACCCTACTTAGCCCTAAAACCTACTTTGCCCCAAACCCTACACTTTCACAATTTCCTATGTTTTTTCCTTTCCATAAATTCCTCCTTATTTTCATTTCCCCTTATTCGCTCATGTTTCCCTTTCCCTAACAATTCCCTTGTCTTTATGTCCCCTTAGTAACAGCATTTGAATAAAAAGTCAAACAACATACAAAGTCAAACAGCAATCAAGTGTGTGCACAGTCAACATATAGAGTTCAGCAATCTTGTCTTCAAAACGATGTCAGAAACCGAATCATATTATGAGCAGAGTGATTACAGTGGATCAACACCGGAGGAAGAAGTGCCTAGGAGGCATCACAAGGGTGGTAAAGGTGGTCTGCATGTTAGAGAGGAGCCCACCTCTTTGGCCTATTTGCAAGCTTGTCCGTTTGCACTATCTTGTTTTCAATACGAATCATGCTTTGAGTATTGTGAGAAGATCTCACAAATTCAACATCATAGGGAATTGGTCTGCTTGTTTGTCCTACATTTGCACAATGGCCATGTAAACCTTGCAGGAGTGGATTTCACACTATCACTCGAGGTTGTTGCTCAAGCCACCAGGATACCAAATGTTGGGGAAGAGTGGACCAAGCGCAAGCTACTAGGAAAATTTCATTATCAACCATACATCAAACCTGGATTCATGAAGAACCTCACTATTGTTTTTCCTTTCAGATTCCTAAGGGAGGAGTATGCACCCTTGATGAGGCTTCTCATGCACTGTTTTACTTGTGAGGGCCGATTTTCACGTTTATATTCGTACCATATCCATTTGTTGATGCATTTTACCTGGGTACGAATGATGAACATTCCCTTTTTCATGTGCCGGAATATAGAGAAGATGGTGCCCGTAGTGCAAAGGAAAAGCCCCAGACAGCAACTCAAAAGCATATATCATTATGCACTGATCGAGATCATAGTGATGCATCAGCTGGCACAACAAGGTATTCCATGGGAGGATTTCATTTCTCGCGACTTCTTCACAGTGCCACATCCACCTCCTGAGATTGTTCGTGATGAGGGGCCTTCACAGCAGCCGAACATTCATGAGAGCGAGCATGTTGATGCTCCAGCATATGTAACATATCAGAAAGGCCCCAAAGCCTTATTTGCAGCTGCATGACGAGTACTATCTCCACCCGGGGTGGAAGGGGTCTCGTTGACTTCATCGACACAACGAGTACTATCTCCACATCATGTGGAAGGGGTCTTGCCACCTTCTTCAGCACAGGTATAGGTTCAGGACAGAGGCAAGAGGCCCATGATTGATGAGCATCCTTCAAGAGCTCAGGACACACATATCATTGATATTGATGCTAGCTCTCCTGCCTCAGAGCTCAAGGAGATCATCTGAGAGCAAAGGGCTGAGAATGAGTCGCTGCACAAGAAATTGCAGATGGAAAAATGGGTGATTAAATATTTAGAGCAGCGCAACAAACATTTGGAGGATGAGCACAAGCTTTATGAGCAACGGAAGATTCGTGAAGACCGGGAATTGGCCCGTAGGAGACCCGATGATTTGACACCCATAGATCGAGAATCTATGCTTATTCGGGTGAACACTCACTTGGAGAGGTTGTTGGCAAAAGCCAATAGAGACAAAAATATTCTTCGCCACATGAAGAATCATTATTGGGCCCGCATGCACGTGTGCAAGGCAAAAATGAAGGTTCTCAAGAGACGATTGGCCAAAGCACTAAAACAGAGGAAAAGGCCCGATCCACTTCATATTTTGACCGATGCCACCTTGAGGGGGCATGGCACTCAATGATACACCCCCAGCTCAAAATTCAGACAATTTGGAGCAATTTTGGACATTTTTGAAATTTTTTGTCAAAAACAGGTTTTTGCTCCCAACGCGTAGTGCGCTGCGCGCTACGCTTTCGTTGGGGAGGTCCAATTCAGGAAAATTTTTCATTTTTGGATTTTTCATGACAAAATACAGCTGCTCAGTCATGTCCAAGACATTTCATGAAGATTTGAGCCCCAAAAAGGTCAAAAAACAAGCAAAAAATGACCTTTTGCCACTTTTTGGACACACAGGAAGTAGTCTTGGGAGATTGCAATTTTGGAGGGGAAAACGGCCACCAAATTGAAAAATGCCACTTGGGAGGGAAAGTAGAGATCCATACCTTTCCAACAAGCCCACTTGTGCCTCATTGTGAGGCCGGGAAGTACCTCAAAATTGGCCTGAAAGGTGCGCTATGCGTAGAGAAATGGCGCGCTACGCGTAGGGGAAATTGGCCAATCTTTCACTTTCAGCTCAGGACAACGCAGCTTTTGACCAGTCTTGACTTTTCATGGATTTTTCACCCTCTTTGATGTAACTAAATGTAATTTCATGATTGACATGGCTCTTTTACCTATTCTAGAAGATTCATTCATAAAATGGCAAAAAATTAATGAATGAATTGGTTTCCAAGTTTATAGAGGCAAGTTGTTTTGATTGCCTAGTTTGTAGTGCTCAGTTTAGAATTGGTTGAAGCAGCTCCTAGAAGGAGGAGCTCGACCCCTAGAGCTTAGGGAATGGTTTGTCTTGGTCTATATATGTAATTCTTCATTCAATAGCAGAGGTTGGACTCTTGGGATAGTTTTGGAACTATATTGTACATATTTACAGCATTTTTGGCAAAGGAAAGACCAGGGTTTTGCAGCACTACTTGTTTGCAGCACTACTTGGGATCCATGTGGCTTTATGTCTTGATGGTGTGTTTCTTTCAGTTCTTGTAAGTTATGTTTGTGCATCATTATCTCTATTGAATCTTCTCTTACTAAGCAAATGAAGTGTTAGGGTAGAATCCATGAAATTGCCATGCTCTACCTTTAAATTTGTTTAAATTTCTATGTTTTCTTCAGTTTAAGGAGAATCCTTGAGACCTATTTCTCTCCTTAGCCTCTCACCGGTCTGATCTATCCATCTCACTTTGCTTTAAGGCATGAAAACAATTGCTTATCTTGCCCCAAGTGGACCTCTGCAAAAATTGTGCCTCATCCCCGCACCCAAAATTGCCTTTCCCTTGATTTCAACAAAATCATAAAAAAATCAATCCTAAACTTTTTGTACTTAATACCTAGCCTAAAATCAGTCATCAATTCGGTCATCTCGAGCCGTTTCGAATATCTTTTTCTGAGTTTGACCCGGAGAGAGCCCTCTCCTGTCCTCGTAGGGCTAGCTACGAGGCTGAGCATGGTTTGATGTGGCCTTGAGTCTTGCCTTATTTCGGCCTAAGGTGGATTTGAGCGCTAACAACTAGCATAAAATACTTCTAAAAACAAAGTTAAATTATAAAGAGAGAGCCCTCTCTGGATGCAGTTTGGCTAGAAGTTGCATCTAAAAGATTGGTTAGTGGTTACCTCGGTGGTATTCCCTTTTCTCAGAGGTTTTGGGGAACAGCCTGAGTGATAACATCATTGGTGATTCCACTGGGGACTGAATGAATATCTGTTACTATTGTCTAGTTTCTAAAGCTACAGGTGGATTTTGAAGGTAGCCAGGTAGCCTTTGAAAATGTCTTTGTTATGAAATCACAAGATTAAATAAAAGCTACTTCAGTCTAACTCCAGTTTAGCTTTATATTTTAAATAGTTGTCTCAAAGATTTGTTTGGCCATCCTTGTTTCAAACCTACCTAAAGGAAAGCCCAACTCCTCCTACATTTCAGGAGCTTCCTTCAAGATATTGTCAAAACTTGTATCCTCCAAATATTCACGGAAAATACCCTAAATATTTTTAGAAGCTGGCTCCAAAGAAGAAAACTCGTTACACTAGGTCAAACCCAAACCCCAATCCTCCAGCTATTTTTGACAATCCAAATTTGGTTCCTAAGAGCCTTAGGAAACCTGAAAATCAAGAGAGTTCTATTGATTCAAATCTTGAAATGCCACAGCAGAAACCTATTCAAACTCAACTCACTACAGTAAAATCTCAAGCCTTTCTTCCTATTGATATATCTTCTTCTAGTTCACCATTATCACTCCAAAACCTCTTTTCCACCCCTCCATACACAACACTTATCTTAGCTATTATCCCTGTGCTTCCAGTTGTCCCACTTTTTCCTGCCAATATGGCAAATCAATATGCTCCCCTATAGTTTCCTGCCAATCCAGGGGCTATGCCACAAGATTACCAGAGAAAAATTACTTATTTTGATGGTACTGGCACTTACACTGCTCAACAACATATCAAGAAGATGACAGATTATTTTGAAAACTATGAGATTGATGATGATGATGATGATTTCAGGATGAAATTTTTTGTCCAGAGCTTAACTGGTGATGTAATGACCTCGTTTAGGTCACTCCCTGCAAATACAATAGCTAATCCAGATGCCCTTTACCAGACTTTCCTGAATAGGTGGGAAAAGAAAAAAGACCCTTTACACATCTTAACATAATATGAGAACTTGATGAGAGGCCCACAGGAAAGTGTCCAAGATTATTGTGCCAGATTCAACAATACCTACCTTGCTATTCCAATAAATCTTAGACCACCACCAGACTTAGCATTGATCAAATTCCCTGATGGATTCGACTCAGACATGGCTTACTAGCTCAGGGAGAGAGCTCCTCCTAGCCTCAAAGATATGCAGAGCATAGCTGTGAGCGTTGAAGCCAATCTGATTTCTAAACGAAATCAAGCTAGATCTGAAAGAAGAACAACTTTCAAAGAAGAACTATCTGCCTTTGAACAAAAAATCGATGCAATCATTAAAGGCATGGATAGACTGGGAGATAGAGTGGAAACTATTGAGAGGAAATCTTCATGGGAAGGCCAACCAAACAGCAATGCAAGAAATCTGAACTTTAGAAAAAATCAAAATCCCAATGTAGGAAAAGTTGGTCCAGACCAAAACATAAGGCCCCCCTTCCAAGAAAATTATGTAGAAGCTTCAACATCTAGTGAACCAACAGAGGACCCCCACATTAACCTAATGGGTCTCAATAGTTGACAACAAATTTTTCTAACTCAAGAAGATCAAGAGGCTCATACTCTTAGTCAGTTTCAAATGCAATCAGGGGAATCCTTTGATTTCAAGGAAGGGTATGACACAGTTGTGTATGAAGTCCATAAGTAGTATAACTTGAGAAGTAGAAGAATAGACATCCCTGATGATCCCAAGCAGAAGACAATCAAGCAACCTACCAAAACCAAACTCAAGGATTCTCATATACCAACTATCCCTAAATCAACTTCCAATCCAAATGGTCCAACAGTTGAAGATATTTCAGACAAAGATAAATAAAAAACAGCGCTCTACATTTGTTTCTCCACTCAGAGAAATTGTAGAGGAACCTTTGGAAGATGGTGTGCAAGTAACTCCAGCTCATTATAACATTCTAGTAAAAAAGAGGCAATTGTTGAAAACTTAGTTGAAAAACAAAACCTTGCTGCCCAAAATGTCAAAATACAAACAAAAAAACCCTTTAATATGGAGACTGAAATAAGTAAGTTAAAAGTAGCCATCCCATTATCTGAATTGGCTAAGCATGAAGTTTTTAGAGAACAAATCACAGGTCATTACAAATTTTAGAAAACAAAGATTCAGTGATTATCCTTGATGATCAACCAAAGCTTATATTTGGTCGGCCCTGAAGCAAATGGTAAATCAGTAGATGGAGGGGTCCCTCCCTTCTATGTAAGTTTAAACATTCATGACAATGTGCTTCACAATACAATGCTTGATTCAGGAGCTTCCCATAATCTAATGCCTAAATCTGTCATGGAAAAGTTTGACCTAGATATCAAAAGGCCATAAAAAGACCTATTTTCCTTTGATTCCAGTCAGGTTCGGTGTCTAGGCTTAATCAAGGATCTGTGTGTGTCATTAGTCCAATACCTAGCCAAGACAATACTGATGGATGTGGTGGTAGTTGATATTCCACCCAAGTATGGAATGCTGTGATCTAGATCCTGGGGTGCCAAGCTACAAGGATCTTTGCAACTGGATATGTCTTATGCCACCATCTTAGTCTTCGGCCAGCCTAAGAGGCTATACTGAGAAACTTTGATGAAGTATGTGGTAAGTAGTCAAGAAAAATCCCAAAACTTTCCCATTTATTATATGCATTCAGACATGGACTCTTTTATTTTGTACAACACTGAGATTCATACCCCAACTGATGGTAAAACTATGGCTTTAAGTCAGGATGAATTCCTAGATAAAGAATCCACAGTTCAGATTCAAGAAGTCTCGAAGAACAATAAATTGATAGTCACACATGAGGAGTCCCATGAGACTGAAAATCCAACTCTGTCTACTCAGAAAATTGAAAATACTCCTAATACTAGTTCCAATCAAGAAAACCTATGGTATCTAGAATTTGATGGATCTGTTAATAAGCTAAGAGCAGGGATAGGGATTTGGATACACAATATGAAGGATGATCACGCTGAGGGACATGCATATAGATTGAATTTTAGATGCACTAATAACATGGCCGAATATGAAGCCCTCCTCTTAGGGCTCAAAGTGATCAAAAGCTTAGGTGCAACTCGAATATCAATTTTGGGAGATTCTGACCTCATCATTCAACAAATAAAGGGTAATTTCATTACAAATGATCTTAGGCTAAGATCATACAGAGCTTCTACAATGGAAATTCTCAACACCTTTCTTGAATCCCAATTGACCAAAATTCCAAGGAATCAAAATTTGCATGCTCATAGTCTAGCAACCTTTGCAAGCACTTGCAAATTTCCATTCAAACCCAATCACCGATTCACTGCCGAAATCAAACATAGACCTACTATACCAGATAATATTAAAAGCTGGCAGGTGTTTGAAAATGATACACAAATCAACAATTTTCTGACTTTGAAAGAGGAGTTCTCAAGCACAAAAATGGATACCAATACAATAGATGAAAGCAATCAAATAGACAAAATTGAAACACATCTTTCTACTAAAACAGCAAATCAAATTCTAGATCCCACTAAGTTCACTAAAACAGATTTACAAGTACTTCAAGAAAAAGAATGTGAGACTCAAATGACATCTCTAGGAAACCTAAAATGCAGCCATTAAACGCAGAAATTGAGGACTGTAATTTAGGAACTGCAGAAAATCCCAAAATGATAAAATTGTCCAAAGCTCTACCTCCCGACCAAAAACTCAAGTATATTGAACTATTCAAATAATTTCAAGATGTCTTTGCATGGAGTTATGAGGACCTAAAGTCTTATGACACTGCAGTCATCCAACACACCATACCTCTCAAAGAAAACCAAAAACCTTTCAAACATAAACTTAGGATGGTCAACCCTGTGCCACTCCCTTTGATTGAGAAAGAAGTTAAGAGAATGTATGAAGGTGGAATTATAGGTCCAATCCGATTTTCAGAATGGGTTTCAAATTTAGTGCCCACTAGAAAGAAGACAGAGGAGATTAGGCTATGTGTTGATTTGAGAAATTTGAACAAAGTCTCTTTAAAGGATAATTACCCTTTACCCAAAATGAATCACATTCTGCAAAGGGTAGTGGGTGCTTCAAGGATATCAATATTATATGGATTCTCAGGCTTCAATCAAATCCTAATGCACTCTGATGACCAAGATAAAATTGCTTTCACAACCCCTTGGGGGACATTCAAATATGTGAAAATGCCTTTTGGACTCAAGAATGCAGGAGCAACTTTTCAAAGAGCCATGGATATTGCTTTTGCTAAAGAGATCCATGACCTTTTAGTCATCTACCTAGATGACCTTACAGCTTTTTCCAAATCCGATCAAGAACACCTAGATCATCTCAGGCAAGTATTCTTAATTTGCAGAAAATATGGTATATCACTAAATCCAAAGAAATCATTGTTTGGCCTAGAAGAAGGAAAATTATTGGGCCATATCATCTCTAAAGAAGGCATTATAATTGATCCAGACATAATACAAGCTATTCTGCAAGTCCCTCACCCTAGAAACATTAAAGAAATACAAGCCTTTTTGGGGAAGATCAACTTTCTAAGAAGATTAATACCAAATCTGGCCGAGCTAATAAGATTGCTGAACAACATGCTAAAAAAAGATTCCAAGGTTAAGTGGACAATAGAAGCTAAGCAAGCCTTTGAAGAAATCAAAAAAGCTTTGACTTAAACACCAGTCCTCACAAGCCCCAATTTTGACAAGGACTTTATCATATTCCCATTTGCATCAGAACATACAATTGTTGTTGTTTTGCTTCAAAAAGATGACCAGGGGTGTGAAAAGCCCATAGCCTTCTTTAGCAAAGCACTTAGAGATGCTCCACTCAAATATCAAATCATGGAGAAACAAGCATATGCACTTGTAAAGGCCATCAAATACTTTAGAGTTTACATCTTGTACTCTCATGTGATTGTTTATGTGCCCAACACTGTTGTTAAAGACATCCTGACCCAAGAAGGAATTGAAGGCAAAAGGGGCAAATGGATAGCTACCATACTCGAATATGACATTGAAATTAAACCAACAAAACTGATAAAAGGACAAGGACTAGCTAAACTCATGACTGAAACCAAATCTCAAGCCCTTGACATAAATCAACTGGATAATGAGCAGGAGATGGCGACTCCACAAATCAATCAAGCCTTTTTACAATCACCCTGGTATGCTGATATATCTTTTGTATTATTAAACCTACAAGCTTCTCCAGGATTATTCAGAACCAAGAAAAGATTTTTGAAAATGAAAGCTTCCAAGTTCTACATTTTAGACCATGCTCTCTTTTGGAAAAATCATGAAGGTGTTTTATTAAATTGTCTAATCAAAGAAGAAACTGACAAAGTACTTAAAGACTTTCATGCAGGGGATTGCGGTGGACACTTGTATTGGAAATCAACTGCTGATAAAATCCTAAGGGCTGGATTTTATTGGCCCACCCTATTTGCTGATGTGAAGAAATATGTAACTTCTTGCCACAAATGCCAAATTTTTGAAGGCAAGAAAAAGTTGTTGCCTCTGCCCCTCAAGCCCATTTCCACTGAAAAACCATTTCAACAATGGGGTTTAGACTTCATTGGGGAAATCCACCCTTCATCCTCTGGCCAGCACAAATGGATTTTGACTACTACAGACTATTTTACCAAGTGGATAGAGGCCATCCCTTGTAGGCAAGCTAATGACTCAGTAATCATGCAATTCCTTGAGACCAACATCTTGTCTAGGTTTGGCTGCCCAGAGAAAATTATTACAGACAATGCTGCTGCCTTTAAGTCTAAGAGAATGATTAATTTCTGTCATAAATACCGCATTACCTTGGGCCATTCTACAGCCTATTACCCTCAAGGTAATGGTCTAGCTGAATCCTCCAACAAGAGCTTGATAAACATCATTAAGAAAGTCTTGGAGGAGAACAAGAAAAATTGGCATAAAAAGCTTGTAAATGCACTATGGGCAGACAGATTGACCACTAAGAGATCTATTGGGACCAGTCCCTATCAATTGGTTTATGGAATGGAGGCATTATTCCCTTCTTTTTTGGGAATCCCAGTGATAAAGTTGCTATAAGAGATATAGGCAAAACCTAATGATATTCAGAGAAGGATCAATCAAACTATTCACTTGCAGCAGACAAGAGAGGAGGTCTATCATAGAGGTCAAGTTCTACAAGAAAAGCTTAAAAAAATATTTGATAAAAGAACCAAAGCAGAGGATTTCGTCATTGGGGATAAAGTTTTAAAGTGGGATTCCATAAGAGAAGATAAGGGAAAACATGGAAAATTTGATTTCTTATGGAGAGGAGCATTTATCATTCAGACAGTACAAGGAAACAACACCTACTTTTTAAAAATCTTGGATGGTACAGAGGCAGATGATGGACCAGTCAATGGACGAATGCTGAAGCATTATTTTGATCCACTTTGTTAAAAATACCAGCACTTTAATTTGTACATAATAGTGTTTACTTTTTGCAGTTTATTACAGCAATAAGATAGGGAATAGGTTACAACAAAATTTTGAGGAAAAGGCAAGGAATTGTTCCACCTTTGGGTATTGCATTTTAAGCCTATCAGAAGAAGCTAAAGAATCAAACTTGGGAGCTATGAAATTGATGAGAAATAATCAAATAGACTACCCAAAACAGAGCTGCAATTATTGGAATGAGTTCATGAGAAATACAAACATTGCAGAGGAACCATTTTGTAAACAGCAAAAGAAAAATTTCAGAATACAACAAGAACTTAATATAAGGCCATCTGACCTACTGTTCTTGACTTTTCACTAGGAAAAGCCATCCCCAAGTGGAGCCACTGTTAGCTTCCTATACCAATAGGTTTCATTTTTCATGATTGACTGGAGAAGTGCCAAATATGTTCATCCTTTCCATGCTGCAAAGGTTCCATATTTTGTAGAATTTTACTATGTATAGATGGTTGACTCTTGCCATAGTTGATGAATAGCCAGACAGTTCAATCCTGGCTAGATCATGTTTGAATTTACTTCTCTTAGAATAGAGAATAAAGGTCTGTACAAACAGTTCAAACTTGGCAGACAAGTAGTTAGGTAGAGAAGCAAAGGGTCTCAACAGCTTAATCTGAGCCCTAGAAGAGATAAGGGTAGACTTAGATAGGAGGGCAGCTAAAAGAAAAGAGAAGAATCAGGATTTTCTAGTTCAAATGCACCCAATGAAAATGAAGAAAAATGTTAGGTATACTAGGCTAGGTAGGCAATTTTGATGTTGTAGAAGCAGGCTTATGAGCAATTTGGTCCTATTGCAACAGGTTTCATCTCGTAAATATCATAAGGTGCTATGGCAAGGTGGTTACAAAATAAATGGAGCATGACTAATTTCCCTCCTCATTTTTCCAAGAACACTTACTAACATCCCCCCAAGGACAATCAGATCTGCTCACTACCGTTAGTCCACTTCATTTCATGGAAAAAACTAAGTGAAACTGTGTTTAACCTAGGCAAAACAAGCCACATTTCTTGTGTAAAATGTTTTTATTCTATTTTTCCAAGTTTCCTAAACTTCATAACTTGGTATCCTTTCATTCCCCCCATGCCTAAGTTTTCACTCTATAAACTTAGCCTTTATCCATACATATCCATTCCACATAGTCATATTAACCTACTAACGCTATTATATAGCTCCTATGTGAATATTTCCCCTCCCTTACTATCTAAAAATACATAAAAATCCCTAAACATCTAAATATCCCGACCTTTAGCTAACTATAAGCTATACTTTAATTCTTTGTCAGGAGTTATTGGTCCATCCGGGGCCAATAACAACCCTCCACGCGCCCCATCGGGACTTGTTTAGCTTCTGGCTAAATAAGTAGCCGAACCCGCATATCATACCCCCAAACCCCAAATAACCAAAGTATGAAATACACCCCGCAAAACATTATAAACTTGAAATATTACAGTGGGTCCCCCAGTTATACGCCGCCGCCATCTCCATCACCTGCCAACCGTCCGATCATCGCGGACAAATCCAATGGCTGTCGACAATATCGGAAGCCCTTAAGTGCCGAACGATAGCATCCGGGGGATGGGTAGTATTTCCACCGTACAGATGACACGTGTCAGGCACCCGGCATGATCAGAGCCCCCTCGTCCAATACCACTTCCCTCCAAAGGCGATGCCGGGAATACCACTTACCACCCCAATGCCTCCTCGCTGACATCATGCCTGGGTCATCCACTGTCGTCACCCTCGTTACCGCCCATCTGTCTGCCATGTCACGTCCCTGTCATCTCCCCACGTCAACGCCATGTCACCTGACATGTCATCTTCCGTACTCCGCTACACGACAAAATTACGTCATGCTGATGTCATCAGACAAAAGCGCACCAAAACCCACCAAAGTCAAAAATTTGGTTAAAAAGAGGTGAAAATGTTATTTTCACTCATTTGTGTTTGTTTCTTCTACGTGTCCTATGCATTTTGATTTACATCCGAAACAACATTATAACTATATAGTCTGCCACCCAGCAGTTTTTCTCCATAGCTCGGCCCCTCGACTCATCTGGCCACCTACAAATTGACCATTTCACCGTTAAAACAGTTATTTACACGAATTTGCTCCCAAACCCTGTTTTTCGTTCGTTTTCTCTGTAAAATTGCCCACAGAACCCAAAATTTGAAGAAAAAACACTATGTTGCTTTCAATAATACCCACCATCAACGTTGTCTTGCCAAATTTTCACCATAAATCCGCACACTGAGCTAAATTCGAGCTCGTTCGGGCTTGCAAATTCTCTGAGAAACCCCGAAAACTGCCTTTTTTACCCACTATTGTTGCCCATTCTGCCAAAGAATCCCAGAAATTCTCTCTCTCCATCTAATTTCTATCCACTGAGCTAAATGAAAACCAACAAACCAATTTCACGCTAAAATTCCTAGAGAAAATCCACAGAATTATTGGTTTACCTGTTTTGCTTACACAAACCCAAAAATTCCAATTTTAAAAGCAACAGAATTGAGCTATGGAAGGTCCGGTAGCCTTAAATATTACTCCTCTCAATGCACCCCACAAGGAATTGGAACATCTGCCCTTAGCTTATAGAGATTATCAAATCCAAGACTTAGTTGGCTACCAAAACCATCTGCAAGCATTTTGTGAGCTCAGAAACAGTTACCTAAACTAGAATGATTTTTATGGCATATGGGAATCAAATCTACCCATATACTACCTCCCCTCTGTCAATATTTTCCCTGAGATAATTCACCTCTGTCGTGAGAACTATGAGCCAACTCAAAGGGCAGTCAAAACTCCATCTGGAACTACCCTCTTTCATATAACTCCTGACTCCATAAATCAAATGCTAAACTTCAAACCAGCTCAGCTTCAGTTTCCTTTTACTATGAAATTATTGCTTGATGAAGGTCCCAAACTCTTCAGCTCAGAGATAACCCGAATTGCCCAAGTATTTATCAGAGCAGATCGCGAGCCTAAAGAGCCACCTCCTTTTCAATATGCATCTTTCAGTGAAGTGGGTAGATTACTTGTTGATATGATATCTTATGTTCTGGGGTTCAAGAAAATTGAACATATTGATGAAACTATATTGGTTTTAATGTCTATATTTACCCCAGGGCAGTCCCCTGCTTTCAAGTACAACTATGCAAAATTCATTGCCAACAAGATACATGAACAATTGTTGAATCTAGATAGGGAGGGAGTCTTTAAATATTCTTCCTATATCTATCATCTGTTCTTATATTATCAGCCAGATAGTTTCCAATTCCCCATCAGAAAATTGGACCCTAAATGGGAAAAGAGGTCTGTGATTTTTTGGACCTCAATCTTTCATGAATTCCTCCTCCTAGACTATCATATGATATGAAAAAGATATTACAACTCTCCAAAAACTATAAAATAGGTGACTAGTACTTTTACCAGAATCACACTATTATCAGGATATATGGCTATGAGTTGTGCCCCTACAGGCTGCCAAGATATGTGCCAATGAGACAGTTTGCCTTGGAATATTTCAGGCAATTTATCAATTCAGATTTGACCCATTTCCATAGCACAAAGAAAAAGGCTTAGTTGAAACTGAGAGACCAGTTAGGTCCCTATGTCATGAACAAGAAAGAAGGATGGAAGGATGCTAGTGAAATATTGGGTCAAACACTCAGACTAAAGAGAAGCTTTTGGTGGGTACCCTATGACCCAAATGGCTTTATCAATACAAGAAGGATAAAATATAGGTTGGCACCCTATGAACATTGCAGCATCCCTGAAATAGAAAAATTTTCCAACCAAGATGAGTGGGTGGAGAGCACACTAGTTGAACAGCTCCTGAGGAAGAGAAAATGGAACAAACTATGAAAAATCTAGAAAAAACTCTTGACTTAGATTCTTTTGGGCAGGTGTCATTCAAAATACCACAGCAAACTGGAGAAGGCACATCAACTGCTACAACTTCACAACAAGTTGCCCAAGAAAGGACTACATGAACAACAGGGACAGCAAAGGGCAAGGAGATAGTAGTTACATAGCAAGAAAAAATGGCAGACCAGCCAACTACCCCAAATGAACATAGTCAAGGGCAAGCCCCTTCACTACAGACAGAGGCACCAAAAGTACCACCACTACAGACTCCTCTTAATGAGGAAAGAAGTAAGAAAAGAGATAGAGAAGAGACCACACCTGCAAGTGGATCAACAGAACAACCAGAGGCCAAAAAGCAAAGGGTAGATCCTCTACCTGAAGAGGAAACTATTGAAGAAATCACAGAAAGCACAAGAGGAGAGAGGGCCATCAGCCAACTGACATCCACCAGCTCTCATAGGCAAGAAATGGAGAGGCAGCATGGTACGGAAGTTTCCTCCTCAAGGTCGCAAAGTAAGAAATGATTTGATATTAAACAAACATTCATGGAGATTAAGGCCCAAAATGAGTCATTGAGAATTCAGCTTTATGATCAATTTCTCAAAATGACACCCTCCAAACAGTAAAGACTAATGGCAGCATATGACATTAAGGAGGAGAAAATGATCTTAACTCATTTTAAGCCTAAGGTTTAGCAACCACAGTCTGTAGCTAACGACATAAGGACCAATCTAGAGGTCCTTGCCAAAGATATACACCCAATGGACCAGATAGAATTGCACAAACAAACTGGTGAAATGGTCTATGCTACATTGGTAGACAAGGCAATGCTGGCCCACCAATTGAAGGAGTCATTAAGTAATACATATGCCCAATTGGATTTCGAAAAAATATCTTCTTTAGCCAAAGACAACAGAATAAAGACCCTAGAAGAGATAATTATTGAGCTGGGACATGATCCCAAGGATGCCAAGGGCATCAAAGCACTAATAAAGAAGAAGGAAGAAGATATCGCTGCACTTAGGAAGCAATTGAAGCTACCTATCACCATGCATCCACAAACAACAAAACTGGCACAAGAAAAAGCAGAAGAAGATGTAATGGATTTATTGATGAGGATGAATCAAAGGCTAATTCAAACAGAGCAAGAGTTGGAGAAAGCATTGCAAGCCAAGCAGGGAGAGTTGACCTCCCATCCACCTGAAACAGCTCCAATAGTTATTATTGCTCCCCCCACAATCACAGCAGCAATCCCTCCCACTGTGCCAACATCAACAACAGGTACACTAGCCACAGATGCTTCAGTAGCAGCAACAACAGGGCCAGAGACCAGCATGAGGATGGAAGAAATGATGCAAGCAGTAAAAGAGCTAGAAGCCTAAATGTCAGAGTTTAAAGAGGCAAAAGAAAAACTGGCCAAACTAGAGGTAAGCTATGACAAATCAAAGATAACAGTGGCAGAGAAAACTAGAGAGGTAAAGGCCCTAGAGAACAAGGTGAAAATATTGGAAAAGGATCTCACCTTGCATAAACCTCTAGCAGACATCAAAATGATTTTGTGGACCAAAATTGGCCAGTCTATCACTGACCAATGGCAATCAATTCAAACAATCCATGAACAAATAGAATTGATAGAATGGGCCCAAGTGGAAATTCAAAGGGCTAGGGTATCATTGGGAAACATGCTTGAGTAGGCCAATTGACTGATCTATTTTTGGAATACTCATACTAAAGAACAGTTAGCATCTTTAGAGATCGTGGACAGAAGAGGTGCCATTTTGACAGTGAAAAAGGTGCTAACAATGAGGAATTTTGTACAAACTTTGGAAAGGAAGTGCCAAGAAATGCAGATGGAGATTAATGCCTTCACAGAGAAGTTTACAGTCTTGCAACAGAAGGGTTTACCCAGTTTACTAACCGGCAATCAAAGACTGTTAACACATCAACAATATGCTCATAAGCTAAACACATATGTTACAAATCAGATCACAGCATCTTCATGCACTTCAGAAGACACAGGACCTCCCTCCGGACAGAGTTTATATGACAAATTGGAAAATTTTTTCTATATTGAACATGAAATAAATCATCCTTTTGAAGTCAAGCCCAACTTCTACATGTATACTGAGGCTGATGAAACACTAGTAAAAATACAAAGACATCAGTTGCCAATTGACCAATGGTGGCAGAGCATGTTGGAAATCTTACCAAGGTAATTTGGATTTTTCTTTTTACCTGCATTTGGTCAAATAACAAAACACGTGGCAAATATAATGAAGATGGGAACAATAGAGGAAGGAGGTCAAGCAGGGACTAGGACGCGTTAAAGCGAAATCAAGAGTAGGTGAAAGGATCGGGACAGTAACACAGGAATGCAAAGTAAAGACACAGCTACCAGCGGACTTCCTGAATTAAAAATTCAAAAATATCTTATCAGTTAAAGCAGCCAGCACCGCAATAATTACTCCTACATTTATTTATGCATTTATTCCCTTGTCAAAGTAGGTGAAGGAAGTTATTGCTTCATATCTTATCCACAAGATATTTTGTAACTCTCTTTTGTATAAATACCTCCCCAAGAAATGTATTCAGAATTGGTGATTTTCCTCTTTAGACCACGCTGTAGCTTTGAGATTTTTTAATACAAAGGTTGTTGAAGTGCACTGCTGCTGGACCGTCTGAATGTGGATTTGATGTTCTAGGCTTTGCTACAGAATTCTTGTGCCTTTCTATGGATCAATAAGTTGTTCTAAACTTTGTTTTGTTTTTTCTATGTTTGCAAATTTCGTATATGTTTCATAATCTTAGTAACAGGGAAAAAGAATAGCCCAGAACTTGTTTAAATACACTCTTTGTTTAATCCCTATTGTTATTTATGTTTTCTAAACAAGAATTCTTAGATGCTTTTGTTCCCACTAATTCTTTCACTTTGAAAATTGCCAAGGAATTCTTTACTACTCCTTGATAATATTCATGCACTTTCCCTCTGCCATCATGATGAAGAATTCTTGACTGCCCTTCACCCACTCGCTTACATTCCATCAATTTCTAGATTTGAATATTGTTCCAAAATCGATTATCTTGCTCTGTAGTATTGCCCTTTATCAGAGAAACACACACAGTAGTCCATCTTCGTAGACTCCATTTGCCCAATGGAATAAATTGTTTCAGACTTGCGTCCCAACTCTGTTTAAAATCACCATCCAAAAAAACTTAAAACAAAACCCTGCACATCATAACTAGCATAAAATACTTCAAAAAACAAAGTTAAATTATAAAGAGAGAGCCCTCTCTGGATGCAGTTTGGCTAGAAGTTACATCTAAAAGATTGGTTAGTGATTACCTTGGCCATATTCCCTTTTCTCACAGGTTTTGGGGAACAACCTGAGTGATAACACACGCTATGCCTGTAATATGGTGGGGTACACACAAGGATAGTTTCGATGATTGCCGCATGTACAAAAAAATGATGAGATTGCGGTTTGGTCACCCACAAGTTCAGCTAACAGGGAAATATGATGGAAGGGATTATCTGTGTGATTATCTAGCCAAATGGACTAAGTTTTATGGAGCAGAGCTTCAACCTAAATGGGTGCATCTATTTTTTCATACTTTGGATGTAATATCGCTGAACTAGTACTTGGAAACAGAACTCCGCCATGGCACTGAATAATGGGACATTTTGCAACAGGGATTCCTGATGACATTTAGCTTTGAGGATGGATTTGAATGTATTGATGGGGCATTACAGGAAGTCAAGGCAGCGATCTTCTGAATAATGCATGATCCCTTAGACTTAATTCAACCTTATTGGACCACCCAGTTGTGCCATGCACTGGAGTGCTACAATGTGACTATTGAAGAAGAGGATGAGGATCTAAGGAATGTTAATATCCTAGAGACTAAAGGTCACCGTGAATTTGAAGGACCATAAATTGAAAATTTAGATATCACTGTGCCACTAAAAACAAGACAAGTGAACATTGGAACAAAGGTCAAGCTGAAATTGCAAAGATTGGGGACTACTGGGATGACACAACATTAGATAAGGTCATTGAATTATTCTGCGAATACCAAGAATTGTTTCCTATGGAGTTCTCAGACCTAAAGGGGATAATAGGCGACCTAGGAGTTATGAAAATTATGTTGAAACTGAACGCAAAACCGATCAAGTTGAGGCCTTACCACCTTAATCCAAAGTATAAAGAAAGGGTCCTCTTAGAGTTGGATAAAATGCTTGCGGTGGGTATTATTGAACTAGTAGAAGAGTCTGATTGGGTAAGCCCAATATTATTTCAGGAAAAGAAGCAAAAGGATGAAATAAGGATATGCATAGATCTCGGGAAATTGAATGATGCTTGTGTGCATGGTCCTTTTCTAACTCCATTCGCTGACGAAGTGTTGCATAATGTAGGAGGACAAGAAGCATATCCATTCACAGATGGGCTCTCGGGGTACAATCAGATCAAGACTGCGCCAGAGGATATAAGTAAGATGACCTTCACCACTGAGTGGGGGTGCTTTCAGTATACTATAATGCCTTTTGGATTGAAGAATGCTGCAGTAATCTTTTTTGCACGTAGTCATCGCGGCATTTAAGGACATCATTCACAAGTTTCTGGAGGTATAATTTGATGATTGGATGGTGTTTGGGCTAGTGAAATGCCATGTAGTCAGTCTACAATTGATGTTGGATACATGCCGGAGGTATCAGAACGCACTCAATTTGAAGAAATGTTTGTTTTGTGTTCCATTTGGAATCTTTCTGGGCCATGTGGTGTGCAGACAAGGATTAATGGTCGATCCAACTAAGATACTAGTTATAATTAATTTATAGGCATCTAGAAGTGTGAAACAGTTGCGCGCAACGTTAGGGTATATGGCATACTATAGAAATTTCACTAAGAGTTATGCCCAAATTACTGTGCCAATGGAAAAGTTTCTAAAGAAGGATGCTACATTTTGTTGGAATCAAGAGCGTCAACAAATCTTAGATGTGTTAAAGGAAAAGATGGTCACTACATTGATCTTAGCCTTCTCGGATTGGAAGAAGGGATTTCATGTGCATGTGGACATGTCATGTATTGCACTTAGGGTAGTACTAACATAGGTTGATCAGGGAGAGTTGGATCACCCTATAGCGTTTGCAAGTAGGAAGTTGTCTAAAGCTAAGAAGTACTATTCAATGACAGATCGCAAAGGTTTGGCTATGGTGTATGCACTCCAGAAGTTTAGACACTGATTGCTAGGTGGACACTGTAAGATGTATACAGACCATTTTGCATTGAAGTACCACAAGTAGTTAGTATTAATGTAATGGGCCCATGGTATTAGTGGATGGTATGAGGGAACCATGGTAATGATCTGTTATGCTTCTTAACCTACAAATGATACCCAAATACAGAATATGCAAAGAAAAGAGACCGAGAACACCGAATATTCTAAGAAAAGATATCCAGAACACAGAATAGCGATGACTTTATTATTTTAGAGAGTAATGTTCACTTGCCTCTTCGAGGGGGCAACCTCCAATAGAGCAGAGCTCGATTACAAAGATAAGACACGATGCTCCTCGTAGGGAGTTACTATCCTATATATATGACTCCTACAAGTAATACCACAGGTCAATACCGCTTATTACTAATACATCGGCCTATTTGCAACTAACTGTGGTTCCTTTATTAATTGCGGATTAACCACTTACAATTATTAATATGGGCTTTATTGACTCTTAACTATGACGTGGTCCTAGTACATAGATAAGGGGGTTAGGGTGGGACCCTAACATGCCCACCCCCTTAAGACTAGCCTTTTCCTCAAGGCTGAAGCTGCAGAAACTGCTGCAGAATAGTGGCTGGCTCCCAAGTTGCATCTTCTGGAGAGGTGTCTTTCCATTTGACTAAGACTTCCTTAATCATGCGGCCGCGCAATTGCTTGACTCGTGTGTCGAGGACCTGTTCCAGTTGAAGCCAAATGGATCCTTCTTCGTCCAACTCCGGTAGACTCGTCTGAATTATGCAATTATTCCCAATCACTTTCTTGAGGCATGAAACATGAAAAACTGGATGGATTTTCGCTGTAGGTGGCAAAGCCAGCTTATAGGCCACTTCTCCAATGCATTGAACTACTTGATATGGTTCGTAGAATTTGGGAGAGAGTTTCTGACATCCTTTATCTTTGAGTGATGTTTGCTTATATGGTTGGAGTCGTAAAAATACCTGATCCCCTTCTTGAAATTGGCGCTCTGAGCGACGCTGGTCTACCTGTTGCTTCATGCGGTTCTGAGCTTGGTGAAGATTCTCTTGAAGATGGGCGAGCATAGTTGCACGGTGTTGTAGGAGTTGATCCACTGCTTGGAGTTTTGAGCAGCCCTTGAGATATGAAGTAGGTGAAGGCGGAAGTTGACCATATACTGCTTCATATGGAGTCATTTTGGTGGTGGCATGATAGTTGGTGTTATACCACCATTCTACCAGAGGTAGCCACTGTACCCAAAGGTGTTGTTTTTCTGAAGTAAAACACCTAAGGTAGGTTTCTAGATATTTTTTGACTGCTTCAGTTTGACCATCTGTTTGCAGATGGTAGGAAGTGCTGAGTTTTAGTTGAGTGCCTTGTATTTTGAGGAGTTCCTGCCAAAAATTGCTGGTGAAGATCGGGTCACGGTCGGACACAATAGAAATGGGCATGCCATGCAATTTGAAGATCTGATCCATGAAAGTTTGAGCAACCAAGGTGGGTGTAAAAGGGTGGGGAAGAGCGGAGAAATGAGCATACTTCGACAATCAGTCCACAACCACCATGATGATTGACTTGTTCCCTGACTTTGGAAGACCTGTAATGAAATCCATAGAAACTTCTGTCCAAATGGATGCTGGAATGGGCAATGGTTGTAAGGTGCCTGGTGTGTTGACTGTTTCCCCTTTGTGGCGTTGACAGACCTCGCATTCGGTTACGACGGTAAGGATGTCCTTTTTCATGCCTATCTAGAAAAATGATCTTCTGGTGTGAGCATACGTCTTCTGAAAGCCCGAATGTCCTACAATGGGAGATGAGTGCATCTTTGTCAGAAGGCGACTTTTGAAGGTGGATGTTGGTGATATTACGACTCTGTCCTTGTAGCGAAGAATATCATCCTGCCACGAGTAGCCCTTGGTGGAATTTGGATCGGCCTGTAGTTGAGAAATGAGTTGGGAGAGCTCGGGGTGTGAAAACCATTCTCTGCGAGCTTCTTCAATCCATTCTGGAATGGGGAGGGAAATAGATAGCAGGGTACTTTCCTCCTCAAATTGGCGAGATAATGCATCTGCTACACTATTGGCTTTCCCTTTCTTGTAAATGATCTCATAATCATATCCCAGCATTTTGGCTAGCCATTTATTTTGTTGTGGGGAGGATAGGC
>APFE031517316.1:8475-48843 GCA_000404065.3 Pinus taeda
GAGAACTTGCAGAGATTTCAAACAGCAGATGAGATACTTACTTGGTTGCATTGGTTGTTTCATTTCACTTGATCAGGTGATGAATGAAACTATTAGAGTAGGTTGTGATGAATAAGCTCCACTTTGAGCATCATTTTCAGTTTGTCGGTTGTGTTTAATTATTGAGTCAGTTTTAGTTGAGTCATGAGTCCTTTGTGAGTCCATTTTCAGTCTTGTTGTTAAGTTAGTTTGAGTCAGTTTTCAGTCATGCATTTCAGCTTGAGTTTTTGACTCCATTGCCCAATGGCTGAAAGCACTGGTTTGCTCTCCCAGAGGTCTAAGGTTCTTGGTACCTCCAAGGAGCTACCATCCCCATTGGAGCCAATGTTAGTGTCAGTCTTTCCAGCCTTCCTCCAGTGATCAAATATGCTCTTACAAAGTGGTTTCAGAATGTTAAGGTCAAATTTTGTCATTTCAAAGAGTTTTCAAGCAAAATTTGGTCACTAGGCATTAGGTCTAGGGTTTGCTCTCACTCTTTTCAAAGTTGCCCAAATGCCAACCTATGTCACTATTCAGCTAATCCTATCATCATTCAGAGGGTTGTCATCATCATGTCAAGTTCCATAGGGTCATTTTAAAGCTTATTCATGCTTCAGTTGTGCCTAGGTAAGGTCATTTCCCTCTCCTAGGGTTTTGAAGCAATTTCTCTTGGACGGTCAAATCATCGGAAAAACTAGTTTCCTGATGTTCATACACCTTCCCCTATCCTTAAAGTACCTTACCAAATGCTTCCCATCACTGAGATTCCCCAAATTCCTCATTTTCGCACAAACCCTAATTTCTAGCTACAACTTGGCAATTTTCTAGGTTGGGCCTGTGTTTTTCCCTTTTGGACCCCTTCCCCTCACTCAATCTCTGAGATTCCACTTTTCCCTGCTTCCTAACATCCCTTCCCACTCCCAAAAATTTCCCCAAGAATTTAGAAGCCCCCTATCCCCTTCATTTCGCTCCATTTCGACAAAATTCCTTGTTTCACACATCGGGACAAGTCACCACTCAAATAATGTTCCAGAGAAATCAAAGATGAATTTTGGGAAACCGAGAGAGTTTTTTGTCCAAAACATGCCAAAGAAGAAAAACCTCCTTCACTTTTTGCACAGGTGTCATGGTTTGAGAGAAATGTCAAGAATACCGTTGCCTTAGGAGAATCAAAGACACCTCTGAAGTGACCTTGGGAAAATCACGTTTTCTCCTAGCTTGGTTGGCCAAATTATTTTCTTGATGGGTAAAATGATAACTAGACACAAGGATCTTTCCAATGAGCTATCATGAGCTAAATTTGGGGTTGAGGAAGGCATTCAAAAGTTGACTGCAACAGCACTCTTCCTTGAGGCAGCCTCATTTGGCACTTTTTGACTAGTCTTGGGAGATTTGATTTTTGACAGGTCAAATGAACTCCAAATCCAAAAATTCCAGTTGGGTTGGAAAATAGACTCATAGAACTTTCCAACAAGCCTACTCTTGCCCAATTTGTCCACCTGAAAGTTCCCCAAACATGGCTCCAAATGGGTGCAACATGTCAGGCAGGGGGCGCAACATGTCAGGCAGAATTGCTTTTGAACTGCAGAAAGCTGTCTTGGGAGAATTGATTTTTGATAGGGCAAATGAACTCCAAATCCAAAAATTCCAGTTGGGTTGGAAAGTAGACTCACATACCTTTCCAACAAGCCCACGTTTTCTCAATTGGGCCACCTGCAAGTGCCCCAAACATGGCTCCAAAGGGGCGCGACATGTCAGGCAGGGGGCGCGACATGTCACGCAGAATTGCCCAGAAATGCACTGTACAGCCCAGAAAACGCAGATTTGACTCAGTATGGTTTTGAGGTGAATGATGATTCTCTTTGATATAATTATGGTACTTTTTAGACACTTTTACCCTTACGTAAGTCTTCTAGAAGATTCATGCATGAAAAGGGTACAAATTAAATGAATAAATTGGTTTCCAAGTTTATAGAGGCAAGTTGTTATGATTGCCTAATTTGTAGTGCTAAGTTTAGAAGTGGTTAAAACAACTCCTTGAAGGATGAGCTCGACTCCTAGAGGCAAGGAAAGGTGTTAGCTTGCCTATATTATGTATTTTCTTAGTCATTTTCAGGGGTTGGAAGGTTGGACTCTTGAGGGAGAAGCTATCATTGTATTATTTCACTGTATCTCTGCAATTTTTTGCTAAGGAAGACCAGGGTTTTGCAGTCCTTTTTGGGATTCTTGTGGTTACATGTATTGATGGTGTGTTTCTCTATGTACCTGTAAGTGTGTTATGTGAATCATTTCCTTTCTTTTCCTTCTGCACATTAAGCAAACAAAGTGTTAAAGTAAGAATTCATGATTGTCATGCTCTGCTTTTTAAGTTTGTTTAATTTCAATGTTTTCTACTGTTTAAGGAGAATTCAAAGTTATTGTTTGCTCTCCTTAACTCCTCACCTGTCATTCCTAATCATCCACCTCAATCAAAGGCATCAATACTGTCTCCTACCTCGCCCCAAAGAACCCCCTGCAGAAACTGTGTCAAATCCCCGCACCCAAAATTGCCACTTCCTCAATTTGCCACCAAAAACCCAAAAATTTCAAAATCAATTCTTCTAATCAGTTTACTAGCCTAATATCAGTGTTACCTTATTAGTCATCTCATCCATTGAAGATTTTACGAGATAGACCGGAGAGAGCCTTCTCCTACCCCGTAGGGCTAGCTACGAGGCTGAATGGTTTGATGTAGCTTTGAGATTTGCCTTTCTCAGCCTGAGGTGAAATTTCAAATGCTAACAGCTGCTGTCTATTTAAAGTTGGTAAGGAGTTCTGTTCCCATTTCATACCTTATAGGTAACTGAAAGTGGGTTAGAAAGGTAGTGGTGAGGGTGCTGAATTTGTCAAATGAAGCTCTAGGCAATTTGATGTACCGTTTTGCTACCAGACCAGTTAGCGTTCGTTGAAAGACATGAAGCCTAATTGAATCATCATTGAGGGTGTTAGATGAGCACCACAAATGAAAAGTAATTACGTGATTCGATGGATCTTCACCCAGATTTCCATTGAATTTAGGAATATCAGAGGGAAGTTTATAAGGAATCGCTGGCCACTAAGGGGCGTAAGCAATTGGATCATTTGTCAGCCGATTCAGATCTGGTAATTCTAAATTTGCTACAAAAGGCAACTATTGATTCAGGTTTGGCGAAGCATACCCAGGATAAGATGGGATTTCCTGAGCAGTAGGTCTTTGCATACCAACATAATGTATATGATGCTGATAACTTTGATAAGGTTGATGGGCATAACCATTATAATATGATTGTTGGTAACCGTTTTGAAAATACGGTTGCCCATTACCCGTAAAGCTTTGTTGCTCAGGTCCTCGGTAAGCTTGCTGGAATTGTGGTTGTTGATATTGTACCAGCCATGGTTGTTGGACCATTTGCTATTGTCCAATACTAGATGTTTGACCAAGATGAGGGGTGATAGTACCCATTTGAGCTTGAGTCGCTCCAGTTAAGGAGGCACTAATTTGAGGTTGTGATTGAACCACAGAGACAAGAGGCTGTTGTATTACGACTTGAAAGACTTGAGGTTGACATACAACAGGGGATACATGTCCAGGGATCCAATTGAAAAATCAGGCTCCTGGAGTAGACATAGTCATGGCCAAGGGGTAGATTAAAATCTAGAGGGCCTTGAACAACCATCACGTCTATATAGACTGTCTTTCACCCAAAATAATAGGTAACTTAGGAAGGATCCCTAACGGTTGACTGGTTCCTCTATTAAAAGCTAACAGATTTTGGGTGATGAGGACAAGATGAGGAGAACCTAAATCTTGCCAACCAGTTGAGGACATAATGCTTACAGATGCCCCCTCATCTATTATTGTGGTAGGTACAACCATATTGTAATCTAGAAAGGCACATAAGATGGAAGATGATATCATTCCTATTGTCTGCAATCAAAATAAGTGACTAAACTACTTGGAGGGGGTGTCATAGGAACGTGAGAGTTGTCCTCTTGTGATATGGGAATAGGAGAACTGCTCTCATGCACCTCTGGAACAGGAGGATTTACCTCCATTTCATTTGAAATTGAAGACACCAGAAGACCCTGAGCAGTATGAGGTTCACTCTTTACCTGAAAGGTACATTTAACTAAAGGTGGAGTCAAATCTACCATTTTCCAACCAATGGTTGGTCGAGAATGGATTCACCAAACTCACTTTGAGAGAGAGTGGGGTTGACCAAAGATGGCTTTTGATCAATCACTTGATCAACTATTGAAGGAAATAACCAACCAAAAGACAAGGATGGGAAGCTGTAAGGCTTTCCAACTCTTTGGAAGCCTCGTCGAGAAGAGTACAAAGGTGAATGGGATGTTTACCTTCACACAACTTACAAGGAAATTTGACTTTTCCCTTTTTCCCATGAGCTTTACTATTACTAGTTGAGGGTCTATCACCAACTTGAACTCTAGAGGCTGATGACAAAGGTCGATGTGAACCTGTGGACCACACTTCTAAGACCTTGCGAATACCAGGACAATTTCAAAGAAGGTGGTCACCCTTACATAACACACAATGGAATTTTACTTTCCGGGGTTCGTTGGAAGATTTTTCTACATTAGTTGCATCTGTATCAATGGGTGCTTTGTTACTGTTGAGCTAATTTATTGACTAAATTAACACAAGTATTTAATTATCAATCTGTGTTTGTAAAACTTGGAGGCAAATCCACTGTATATGGAAATCAGATATAATCAAGTTTAGAAGATAAAATTTGAAGAATTAAGGAAGTACATATTACAAATATAAACCTATTTTAACAATTTCTACTTCATTTATGTAATATATGAGGGAGGAGGCTCCTAACTTAGGAGAACCAGGTTGTCCTTCCCTACAATACTACTTTCATGAAGATAAATCTAAGGGCACTAATTAACAATGGTTTATGATGTAGAAGATGTAAAAGAAGAGGCTCGTAACTAAGGAGGTCCAGATTGTCCTTCTTCACAATCCTACTATATCACAATCACCATTGCTTCAAACTAGAAATGCATAAATAACTTCAAATAAGAAAAGGAGAATGAAATTCAGTTTTTGTTCAAGATCAAATAGAAGGAGAATTTAACTTAAATTCCTTTGTGTCCCTTCATATGTAGATTATAATTAAACCAATATTCATTCAGCAATCATCACACATCTAAATACAGTTGAAACAAAAACTAGTCTACGAAAACTATGAAAATTGAACCAAGAAGTGTACTTAGTTTGGTGTGGGGGCCCTCCACCCTTGCCTTGCACACTTGAAGAAATCTCAGCTACAGCAACTTCAGTAAATCAACCAAGCATGAACAACAAATTGGAATGAAACAAGTTCTTCAAATTAGCTCCCAACTCCAATTATACAAAAGTTACATACAAATTCCCTTACCAAAAGCCATCAAAGTCTTGGCTTT
Source organism: Pinus taeda (assembly GCA_000404065.3). Lineage (NCBI taxonomy): Eukaryota > Viridiplantae > Streptophyta > Pinopsida > Pinales > Pinaceae > Pinus > Pinus taeda. The sequence continues at coordinate 13,945 of APFE031517316.1, forward strand.
AAATAGAGGTTTAATGAAACAAACTGATCTATATTATCTCTAACTCTCATATCTACTCATATCCACCTATCTAAGTCAAACTCATCCAATTCATCCCAAGAAATATGGTCAATCCCATAAAATCTCAAAACTGCCCTATTTCCTAGGGATTTTCTGGTGACTAGTCATGTTTGACCAGCCTTGACCGGGCCTGATAAAGCTTGTTCTGGTTGAACCAAGTGGAGTTAGCTTAGTACTAGTTCCCAAGCTGTCCATCCATGCATCAAAATCGAGCCCAAGTGTCCTACAAATATGTCATCCACATAGCTATTACGGGAATTTCTGATTCAGTCCAAAATTGCACTTGAAACTCAATTTTCATAAAAACTTCTAGAAATTGCAAAATTAAAATTAAACACCTGAATATGCATAAAATACATCAAAATGAGATGGATGTGAAGGAAAATGGATGGAAAATATAAGGATTAAGTAGGTTTCCCTAGGCAAAAATAGACCAAAACTGAGGGCCAACAGTTACCCCTTGCTTATTTTACTTCTTCTTCTTCTTCTTAGCTTTCTGATTACTAGAATCCAAACTTTCACTAGGTGAAGAGGAAGAAAGAGGTGAAGAAAGTGAGGGGTCAATTTTATGATCAACATGAGGTTGAGGTTGTCCAGCTGGTGGAGAACTCAGCTGAAAAGAATTTTGGACAATCGGAATTGCCGAGGTAAAAAATAACCAAACTGGCAGACCAATGGTCAATCCATGAAGGAACAATGTCTCCATATAGGAAGCACCAATATTTCCAAAAGAAGGAAAAGGAATATGATTCCCGTGAGAGGGGTTTCCTTTATTGGTAGACTCAGGAAATCTCGCCATTGGTATCAATCTAAGATCTACTAAGGGGTATTTCCATAGGAAGCATGTTTTTTCCGCGGTCGATTAGTTGATTTTACAAAATTAACAAAACAAAATAAAAGAGGGGTAAGCTAGGCAAGAGGGTTTACTAAGTATTCGTGAATTGCAATATACACCTTATCCGAAACCATGGACTTAACATACGATGAGAAATCTCCCTAAATGTTGTGTTTGGTGTATCACGTTTACAAGGCGACTGTCTCGGTTACCTTTGGCTAAAGGATAACAACCTAGTGGGGTCTCCCAATATATATGCAATTGTATGGAGATCACAAGTCTGTGTTAGCGTTGTCTAATGCATAATTGTTCGATGAGAGTTTTCCCATATACTTGCCATACTAGAGTGACTCCGATATACCTGAGAGTACTAGAGAACCTCCTATATACTTTCGTATGTGGAACGATATTTCACTCTCGGGATACAATGTAGGTAGTTAACGATACGTGCTAGGTTTATAGATGTCGGAACATGTCTCTAGCCTAGACCTCTAAATGTTTTTCATTAAGTTCCAAATGCTCCTTAGGTTAATTGAGTAAATTTTAATGTTTATATTCAATTATGTTTCAGTTTTGGGCTCAAAACGATGACGTCCGAATCCCTAAGATGCAACTATATGACAAAAGGAAATTTTAAACTTTAATGAAAGCTAGACTAACCAAGGGAAGAAACTCAATCAATAATGCATCAAACATCATGCCTTCCACTAACTTTCACTTTCATCTTCCAAATGCAATGCCAAAAGTAAACATGATTTTCACTTTTCACTATCCTAAATGCAAATTTTCGAAAGCAAAATGATTTTGAATTTACTAATATGCACTTATATAAATTATGATTTTCTTTTCCTTTTGAATAATTTGATGCACTTAATACAATATTTAGCTTTCAATCACCGAAAAATGTGATCTATTTTCAATGATGGATCTCAAAAAACATTTTTTCAATGCAACTAATATAATGCATTTTCACAAAAAGTAAATTTTGAAAGACAAGCTAAAACAAATGCAAAACCTCGCTCCTTACTTGTTCTTCATGTCCAAGTACCTGCAAAGAAGATCAAAGATCTATGCAAGATAAGAGAGCATATATGGCATACATCAAACATAAACTACTTAATAGATCAAGGAGTATTAAGCTAAAAGCATAAACATGTACACAATATGGAAAGTTAAAATCAGATGTACGCATTAATAAGCTAAAAAGGGAAGCATACAAACTATGTCTTGATGTTGGATACCTCCTTTTGGTGGATGTCCAAGTCCAAGAAAAGAATCTTCAAGCACTCCTTCTCCAAGCTAGAATGGGTAGCATGTAAGCATATTATTAGCATAAGGATGTAGCAATCAATGAAAAACCATTTGGTGATGGGGGGGTGAATTAATAGGAAGGGAGAAGAAGATATGGATCCAAAAAATAGGGAGGAAGGTCCACATATCAATCCCATGATGATAAGCTCAAGAGGCCTAAATGAGAGAGCTTGACCAAATCAACAACAATCAATATCCTTCTCTTTGTTCCCAAAGATTCTAGTGAGCGAAGCTTCTCCTCTAGTTTGGGAAAACCTTCTAGAAGAGGTACAACACGGGTGTATAATTGAGCAACCTTCCATCAACACAGGCAGGCAAAGGAGAAAAATGCGTTGATGCCAAAAATTAGGTTTTTAGGCAACCTTCTCTAGAATGGATTTAGGGTGGTTTTCCTTCGATTATTCAGAGAGGCTATAGGCTGTATATCATGATGGATATGTTGTAGAATATTCAATGTTTTGTCACTTCAGAATATGGTATGGGAAGTGAACAAGAGGTGTGACAAAATATTGTGTAACAAATTCCCCTTAAGGCATGAAGGTAGAACAAGGAGTGATGGATGTGATGCTTTACAAGTCAATGTAAGGATGAGAACAACACTGTTAAGAGATCTGCAAATCAAGCATATATATATATATATATTTGACATCTCTGATGATCATGCCTAATGATACATGAATAAGCATATAATAATACATGAATTTGTGGTATAGACACAACCATCTAGACGAAAGGGATCACGTGCAAAGATCCTTGGTATGGTCATAGCCATTGGAATAAAAAGGATCATGAATATGGACCCACGGTATGGTTGCAGCTATCCATCAAGAGGAAACATATGTACAATCATGATGACTCATAACTCCACGCAACGTGGACTTTATCAGACAAAATACAAGGTTTTGTGCTCTGTCTCGATCCAAGCAATGTATGAAGTTTAATCATTTGAATAGACGTGTCGATGTCAAACATGATAGAAAACCACTTGATTATCATTCAATGATGTAAACTGTTAACAAGCACAAGAGAACCCACCAATGATCAGAATGGATCTCTAGGTACAACCGATATAATCCATGACTGTGAATAGAGAAACTGAAGTCGAACACCCATGGAATTACCCGATTGAAGGTCAATGATGTAAACCTGTCATTGAATGCGAATAAATTCCCATTGAGGCATGCAAGCTCTAAGGTACTGGAAGAGAGTTTCAATATCATCTTTCCGGATATAGCTGAAGTCGACATGTTGTGATATATCGAAGGAGGGCCATAATGAACCCCACATCATCGACACAAAACAAAAGGATGTAGATCCAGGATTGTGGTAGAAAGTCAGACAGTGTATAGGTAGTAAAGAACCGCAGATAAGACATTTGTTGAACATATCAACGACATGACTTCAAAGTTTGGAAACATTTGACACAAAATAGGATTAAAGGTCATGATGACAGAATGGTATAATCAGATGAGAGGAAAAATGGATTTCCTAAACCCAGGGAGGCAAGTGACTAAGTGAGGATGTCCCAAACCTAACACGAGCAACAAATAAGTGTCATGTTCAAGAGCGACACACTGCCTTTACAAAATACGAAAGATGTTTGCTTTCACTTTTTCCGCCACCATTTCTGGCAAGTACCCCATATATTTTTATTGCAAGCTTGAAGGGGATAACATATTCTTGCCATATAAGTTCACCCTTAGGAAGAATCCATCCTAGTAAGTTTTACAAACCCTAGGAAGGAGAAAATTGATCTTGCCATGGTGATAAATACTACGTCATTTATATTTTACGAGTCCAATGAAGGTGAAATTCGACATATTTTTCATGTTTAGAGAGTTTAAAAAGGAAGCAAAAACAAAAAATCCAAAGGTTCCTTTTCATAGATAGTCTCTTGAATCCTATAAGGTAGAAAAATATTCAAGAGAACCTCTTAGCCATGTTCAACCAAGGTATTCCTTTTTCGTACAATTGTCTATCTTAGTCCGAAAAAGGGTTAAACTTATACTGAGTAGTTGTATTTTTATTTACTTTTATGAGTTCGAAAAGGCAAGTCCTCGACGATATTTTCATATTTTTGGAGTGTGAGAAAAGCTAAAAGAGGACTCCACCTGAAAGAACGAGTGGTATAAAAGGATAGCAACTGGTTCCAATCATGATGGAACTTCTCAAAACATGTAAAGCTCAAGAGGCTTGCTAATAATACCACTCATTGCAGATGTTCCTCAAGCAAGGGTAAAACAACCAAGTGAAAGTGTATAATCAACCAAGTAGATGGTGACAATGCAATGAAAAAACCAAGGCTCATCTAGCAAAACAGGCCGATAAAAATGACAATCAAGAGAGGTAAAAAGGGAAATGGTTTGATTTTTACACAAGCTTGAAATGTGGGAAACTATGCTTGATTATACTTGAAGATGGTTTCATTTTTTCATAGGCTTGAAACATGGGAAAAATTATGCTTGGATTTGGTTTCATTTTTACACAAGCTTGAAATGGAAACAAACTACGGTTTGGTTTTGGTTTCATTTTTACACAAGCATGAAACATAGATAAACTATGCTTGAGAGAAGTTTGCATGCCCCCAACATAATGACTTAATTCGAGGTACATTACCCCCCAAGCTTCATTTCATTAAACTAATTAGACTACTGGTTACTAACAGGTGGATGGCATGAAGATTTACTTACGAGATCAAGTGAAAGACTCGAATGGGATTTTATGAGATCTAATCAAAGACTCGAATTAGAAGGGGATTTGTTTAATTTCTTAATGAGCTTGGCACACGAAAATAACCATGCTCATGACACCTTGTTTCATTTTTTCCGAGCTTGACACATGAAAATAACTCTGCTCATGGGGACTTATTTCATTTTTTAATGAGGTTGACATAGTAAAAGAACTATCCTCATGTCCTTGTCTCATTTTTTAACGAGCTTGACACAAGATAAGGAGCTCTACTCCAACACCTTATTTAATTTTTGAGCTTGACACAAGTAAAATAACCATGATCATAACCTTGATCATGGACTATAAGAGACCATGGATTCCATGAGGTTCTCATCATATGGGAGAACAATAGTTTAGAAGGGATACATGTCTAGGGATCCATTGGAAAAATAGGGCTCTAATGTGCCAAGTAAATGATGTACTACATCACCTACTAGATCATCAGTAGATGTGATCATAATTAACCTATGGTGGGGGTGATACCGCTTGCACATAAGAACCATTTAGGGATAATGGTTGATTGGGAGTTGATTCAGGACAAATGAATGTAAGCTGATCAATGATCACAATTATTCCTTCATGTGGGAAACACATCACATGAAAGAGAGAAGAGATAAGAGCTCCCATGACATAAACATTGTCATGCCCAAGGAGTAGATTAAAATCTAAAGGGCCTTGAACAACCATCACGTCTATACAGCCAGTCTTTCCTCCTAAAGTAATAGGTAACTTAGGAAGGATTCCTAACGGTTGACTGGTTCCTCTGTTAAAAGCTAATAGATCCTGGGTAATGGGGACAAGATGAGGAGAACCTAAATCTTACCAAGCAGTTTAGGACAAAATGCTAATAGATGCATCGTCATTTACGATTGTGCTGGGTACGACCATATTGCAAGCCTGTACTATAATCTGGAAAGGCACATAAGACGAAAGACGGTATCCTTCTAGTCGACTCCTATCAAAATAAGTGACTAAACTACTTGGAGGGACTGTCGTAGGAACGTGAGAGCTGCTCTCTTATGCTATGGTATCATAAGAAATTCTTTCATGCACCTCAGGAACAAGAGGATTTCCCTCTGGTTCATTTGAAACTAAAGACACCAAAAGAACCTGAGTAATATGAGGTTCACTCTCTACCTAAAAGGGATGTTTAAATGAAGGTGGAGCCAAGTCTACCTTTTTCTCAACCAATGGTTGGTCGAGAATGGACTCACAAGACTCATTTTGAGAGAGAGGGTGGTTGATTAAAGATGGCTTTTGATTAATCACTCGATCAACTAGCGAAGGATTAGCGGAAAGATTCTGATAACCAACCAGAAGACAAGATTGGGAATTTGTAAGGTTTTCTAACTATTTGGAAGCCTCATCTAGAAGAGGAGAAAGGTGAATGGGATGATTACCTTCATACAACTTACAGGGAAATTGACTTTTCCCTTTTTCCCATGAGATTTTCTATTACTAGTTGAGCGTCTGTCACCAGCATGAACTCGAGAGGTTGATGACAAAATTCAATGTGAACCTGTGGACCACACTTCTAATACCATATTTCAGGACAATTTTGAAGAAGTTAGTCACCCTTATATAACATGCAAGGGAATTTTACTTTTGAAGGTTGGTTGGAACATTTTTCTACATCAGTTGCATCCATAAAAACTCGGTGCTTTGTTTCCCACTTACTTATTTTTCTTCTTCTTCTTCTTAGCTTCCCAGATACTAGAATCTAGACTTTCACCAGGTGAAGAGGAAGAACAAGGTGAAGGAATAGGTGAAGAAGTTGAGGGGTAAACTTTAGAATCAACATGAGGTTGATGTTGTTCAGGTGGAGGAGAACTCAATTGAAAAGCAGTTTGGACACTCAGAATCACCGAGGTCGAAAATAACCAAACTGGCAGACCAATGGTCAATCTAGGTAGGGACAACGTTGCCATATATGGAGCACCAATATTTCCAAAAGAAGTAAAATGACAAGGATTCCCATCAGAGGGGTTTCCTTGACTACTAGACTCAGGAAATGTCACCATTGATATCAACCTAAGATCTACTAAGGAGTATTTCCATTTTTCCATGATCAATTAATTGATTTTATAAATTAACAAAACAAAATAAAAGAGGGGTAAGCTATGAAAGAGCCTTTACAAAGTATCTGTGAACCGCAATATACACCTATGTCGAAACCAAGGACATAACTTAGGGCAATCAATATCCCTAAATGTCGTGTTCGATGTATCATGTTTACAAGGCGGCTAACTCGGTTATCTGTGGCTAAAGGATAACAACCTAGTGGGGTCTCCCAATAGATACTCGACAATGCGTGGAGCACAAGTCCGTGTTAGCGCTATCTAATGCATCACCATTCGATGAGAGCATTCCCATATAATTGTCATACTGTAGTGCCTTTGATATACTCGAGAGTACTGGAGAACCTCTTATATACTTCTGTATGTGGAACGAGATTTCACCCCCAGGATACAATGCATGCAGTTAATGACAACTGCTAGGTTTATAAACGGCGGAACACATCTCTAGCCTAGACCTTTAAATGTTTTTCATTAAGTTCCAAATGCTCCTTAGGTTAATTGATTAAATTTAAATGTTAGGGCAATATTTCACGAGAGACAAAGTCCACATTGTGGCATCTTCTCCTAGTTAGGGCATCCTCACCCCTAGGAGACCCTTACACATGGCTGCCCACTTACTTCACCAATCCGCCCTTTTCCCTACAATAGAGGAGCTATTGCAGAAATCTAGGTATCTCAATGTGTCCTCACCTAGGACACCATTAATCCATTGATCATCAAGTGAACATCTACAACACTCCTTCTTGTTATCCTCTTACCTTCCAATCTAATGTGCTTTCTATCACCTTGGCTACTTGGTAAGCTTCCCAACAATCCACATGGCCACCTCCAAACAAATACTAAGGTTTCTTCACGCTTCCCATCATCTAATCCAACTAATGAACCAATCATGGATTTCCAAGTGTGGCCACCTTCTGTTGTACAAGGTCCTTTATGATAGCATGTCTATGGTACCATGTCACCTTAACACCTCACAAACATGACAAGCAAATGATCCAAAGACTTGCCAACAAATCATGGACCTAACATATCTCCACAAGGCACTGTTGCAATATTGTTTTCAGTATTGTTCTTTGAGCTCCTGGTTAGGGCATGTACTACTGCCCTAGTTTCACCCCACAATTAGCAAACCAGCCCTTCTAGGGATGTGGTCCACCTTGGAGGGGTTCCTCTCATGCCACACTTCCTCCTTAGGTGGTTGTCAATCCTCGAATTTGGCCCAGTTGTGTGCTATGGCCTGCGGCCTAGCAACACAGCTATCCTGTAGCTTCCAGCCCTTTAAAGTGTACCCAAATAGTCATCCATTAGCAGCGTAACTCTCTCCCTAAACTCAACCTTGTTGTATGCTTCTTTTGGCACTATTCCACACTCAAAAATCCAATTCAGACCTGTCATTAGCCCATAAAAGAAACACAAAATTATGTTGTACCTAAAGCTCCTTTCCACATTGTTATAGGGCAGGCCTTATCCATGCTTGAATTTCCTTTGCTACGGATTCCTTGCCTTGCAAATGCACCAAAAAAATAGCCCTAATCTGCCATCAACTAGCCTTGTAATGACCATGCTATACCTACTACAAAACAGAAATTCACGTTGATTTGAGACCTCCTTCACGACTGCCCTGTAATCCTTCCTTTCACTCCTTTTCTCCACGAAATTACATAGCTAATGTTGCACACTTTTGGACGATTAAATGAATAAAAAAAGTCTCAATTTTATAGCCTTTAAGGCCTCCATGAAATCATTTAAAGAGACCCATCTTTTGGCACCTTTTTACACCAAATTGACCTAACTCGGAAACCAAAATTACATAGTCAACTTAAAAATTCATTTCTCTCTATTGACAACTCGGATTTGCACAATTCTCGATCACCAGGGCCATTTGTGGCACTTTGACCTCCAACCCTCGATCACCAGGGCTTGGATAACCTCCCAAGCTACAAAAATCAACAAGGACGGTGCAGAGGGAAGGGAAATTTCAATGGCACAATTGGGACACTACCACATTTTGCAGTGATAGTAGGGGATCAACAACTAGAGAGGATGCTTGTTCACACATTTCTTGAGAATAAGCAATTTTTGGCGGGGAGGACTAAAATATCCCCAATTATGATTTTTCATTTAATAGGATTGACAGAGTTATTGGGGAAGTGATAATTCTATCCCAATTTTGTAATATATGCATTAGAGACGTTTTGGGTATATGAGACTTAGGAGAAATAAAAAATCCCAACCTTAGTGGAATGTCGAGGTCACCCCTCATGGAATACACACTCAGAGGAAAATTCAATTATATGGGAAGGAGGTCAAAATAGTTGGCTAAGGGACACACAAGGAAAGGTGAAGCAACAATTATAAATAAGGTGTTGAAGGCAGCATAGAGTAGTTTTGATAATTTTGCATTTACACATTATTACTCAAGCCGTTCAGTTGAGTCACAGGTATTGTTTAGCACTAGAGGTTTCCAAGGGGAAATCTCACCCTCTTCCTCAGTGGACCATGAGTTCCACCCTAGGGAGGAAAAATCTACTCTTCTTTGGTAGTTGGTAGGATACCATGCAATAGAACCAATTTATGGCACCAATGGGATGCATAAAAGAGAGCTATGCAAGTATTGGAGAGGTATTGTGTCGGAGAGAAGAGATCTATTATTATTGGGTTATTTTCTCACACAAATACTTGTTGGAAGGAGGAAATTTCTAGGAGCAGAGGTGCTTTCCTTAGCAGAACGAATTGGGGTGGTTGGGTCTGTGTCTTTTTCCCAAGGACTGCGTAGATGGTTGTGGAGTTATTTGTGGGGAGGCTTAGTGAGTGAATTGAGGAGTTGGAATTGTTTGGGATTTGATTGTAGGGGAATTGGAAGAGAGTTGCTAGCCTTTGAGGAGTAGGAAACACCTCACCTATCATAGGTGACATTTTCTAGTAGTAGAGGAGGGCCAAGTATTTTGGGGTCAATTTTGGAGCGTAAAAAATAGGACAAATTCTTTCTAGGGTTTGTTTTATTGAGGAGAGGCCAAGATTAATTTGGTAGAATTTTCAAAGCAGATTTGAGGGGTCGAACAGGGGTCCCAAGTCAGCTAGTAGCTAGAGGCGCTAGGGGAAATTGGGCCAAAATTCTAAGGTCAATGTTTGGCCAATATCTTCATGTTGATTTTTGGTAGCATCAGATGTGCTTTAAGTCTCAAATTTTACAAGGAGGCTTAGGCACATGTATTCCAAAGAACCTAGAAAGTGTGAAAATTCCTTAAACCTGGGAATCACTAGTTACCCTCCAGACTGAACTGAATATCTGGATCAGAGAAAAAATTATTCACCAGAGACTTAGATTGGTACAAAGTACCTAAATTGACCGAAAAGGCCTTAGTCGTAGCTTCCCCTGAAACATTAAGCAATACTGAATCCGAGACACACAATCATATTGTTCTCTTTGCCTTTCGATCCAACTTCTTCCATTCTTCATCAGACACTCCAGTTGGTTTAGTACCCAGATCTATCATGATCCACTAATCTTTATCTACCAATAGATCCTCCATCTTGATTTTCCATAACTAAAAACTCTGACCATTAAATTTCTCGATCTCTATCTTTCCACTGCTCACCATCTTCTTTCACCACCTGAATCAATCCCGCAGATCTCCCACTAAACAGTGTTTACCATAGGCCTGAGCAAAACCCCTCAGCAACAAAGGCATACCCTTGAAGCCAAAACAACTCTAATACCAAATGTAGGTTTTAACCCCATATAGAAATTACCTCCATACAAATTCTAAAACACAGAAAATAAACAATGCGAGAGCATAACACATAAAACACATATCCACAGAGATTTTCCCCTCGATCTTAGAATCGGGACTACCAGATTGATTTTTCACTATGTTCCTTACAATGTTACAATACATATATATACATGCCGAAGCATCCAATACCATGGACAGAAAACCATCGTGCCCAAAACCATGCACAAAACCATAGATAGGTTCGCCCCACCTAATATAGGGTCCAAAAAAAATTTCCCCTGGCGCTACCCTGGACCCCATAGAGGGGGGCTACCCACACCCCTCAAATCCCCTGTGACCCCCGTGCTACGCAATCGACGCAATGAAGGGGGGGCTAGTTGCGGAAAGAATATAACACAACCCAATAACGAGCTCTTAATCACAGACTCAATTTGGAAAAGGGAGGTGTTTTATTTTTAAATGAGGTTAACGGAAGACTAGGAACTATCCTCATGACTCCTTGTTTCATTTTTTTAACAAGCTTGACACAAGACAATGAACTATGCTCATACCCTTGTTTCATTCTTTTTAACGAGGTTGATACAGGAACAAACTATCCTCACACGTTGTTTCATTTTTAATGAGTTTTACACAAGAAAAAGAACTATCCTTGTTAATCTGATCGTGGACCATATGAGAACATGGCTCCCAAGAGGTCTTCACTAGATGGAAGAACCATGCTTTAGGAAGAATACATGTCATTTGGTACCAAAGACAGATCGAGTTCCAATGCCCCCAGTACATAATGTACAATACCATCTGTGTGATCATCAACAAATGAAAAGATGGAACGGGTAGCCACATAGTTGACTTGTGGAAGGGAAGGTACTACTTTCAAACAAGAGCTAATAGGGGATGATGGTTGCAAAGGAAGCTCCTAGTGACCAATGAATGACAATTTATCAATGGTCACTATTGTCCCTTCATGTGGAAAACAAACCACATGGAAAAGTGAAGAAACAAGAGCGCCCATGACATAAACATAGTTGCGTCCAAGGAGAATATTGAAATCTAATGGATCTTGGACTACCATCACATCTATATAGATGATCTTTCCTCCCAAATTAATAGGGAACTTCGGAAGGATCCCTAATGGCTGACTGGTTCCTCCGTTGAAAGCCAACATATTTTGGGTGATAGGAACAAGCTATGGGGAACCCAAAGCTTGCCAAGTAGTAGAAGACATGATGCTAACAAACACACCTTCATCTAAATAGTGCCAGGTACTACCATATTATAGGCTTGTACTGTGATCTGGAAAGGCACATAAGATGGAAGGCAGATTGCATTCAATTGCCTCCAATCAAAAGAAATGACAAAACTACTTGGTGAGGATATCATATGATTCTCCCCATGCCCTGCAGGAATAGGAGAAGGACTCTCTTGAACAACTAGGATGGGAGGGTCACCCTTCGATTCATGAGAATCTGAGGAGAAAAGAAGAACAAGAGTAGTGTGATCACCACTCTTTTTGGGAACAGAGTGAGAAACTGGTGGCAGAACCAAGTCGACACTCTTTTCAACCAGTGGTTGGTTGGGAATAGACACAAGAGAGTCTCGCTTAAGAAGAGCAGGATGGGCAAGAGATGAACCTAAGTCAATCTCTTGACCAACTGGGAGAGGGTCAGAATAAAGCCTCTGATAACCAATAGGAAGTTGGGGTTGAGGAGCTGCAAAGTTTTCCAAAACTTTGGAAGCTTTATTCATAAGAGGAAAAAGGTGAAGAAGATGCTCTCCTTCACATAACTTTATAGGGGAATCTAATCTTTCCCTTCTTCTTACCATCATTAGCTGATGGCGTAACATTTACATGATCTCCAGAGGTCGACGAGGATGGTTGGTTCAAGTTTTGAGACCATACCTCTAAGACTCTGGGAATTCCAGGACAGTCTCGAAGGAGATGGTCACCCTTTCATAACCTGCAAGGGCATTTTACCTTCTGCAAAGGATCAAAAGGTTTTTCGATGGCGGGTGCATTTGGAGTAATAGCTACACTGTTGGCCTCTTTCTTATTTGTCTTCCTCTTCTTCATCATCTTCTTCTTCTTCTTAACCTCCTGGTTACTGGGTTTCAAACTTTCACCAAGCAAAGCAGAAGAGGAGGGTGAAGAAATGGGGGAAGAAGGTGAGGGGTCAACCTTAGAATCATTGTGATGTGATTCGAATGAAGGATATGGTGGGGTAGGATTTGGGACACTTAAGATTACCGAGGTTGAAAATAACCAGGCAGGTAAACCAATGTTTAACCCAGGGAGGGACAATGTTGCCATATTAGGAGCACCAACATTTCCAAAATAAGGAAAAGGACCAAGATTCCCATCCGAGGGGAATCCTTGACTGGTAGACTCTGGGAAAGTTTCCATTGGGATCGAACCTAAAGAATCACTGAGGAAGATAACTTTAACCAAGAATATTTCATGGGCAGTTAATTTTTAGACACTGAAACAAAACTTTGCCTTTTCATATTTTGAGAGCCGAGAAATGGATGAAAGGTGACTCTAGTCACTTTTAGAATTAACAAGATTGAAAGGACAAGTGCTCGATGATATTTTAAAATTTAAAGAGTCAGTAAAGATAAAAAATTACTACTCAAGATATTCTAGGTAAAAGGATTACCAAATAACTGTGAACTCCAGAATACCTCCCGGCAAACCGAGAAGTACGGGGAGGGAATCTCCCCAAATGTTGTGTTCGGTGTATCATGTTTACAAGGTAGTAGACTCAGCTTCCTATGGATAAATGATTGCATCATAGTGGGGTCTTCCTTTATATACTCGACAGTACGAGGAGCACAAGTCCATACTAGCGTTGTCTAGTGCTGAAACGAATGACAACGACTAGGTTTAAAGAGGTTGGAACACGTCTCTAGCCTAGACCACTAAATGTGAGCATTAAGTTTCAATGTTTCCTTAGGTTAATTTATAAATTTTAATGGTTGATCTTGAATTAGGTCTCAATTTCAAGGCCCTACCGCTATCATCTAACAAAACTCCTACATGCAGCTATATGAGAAAAGAGATCTTTGCTTGATGAAAGTTAACTCTAATTGAGAGATAGGGAACATAAAATCAATGCGACAATCAAAGAATGAAATATTTCTCTAATAAATCTCATAAATGCACTTAATATTCCCTTCACAAGAAAAGAAGTTTTATTTCATTTCCAATACTTATAATGATGCAATTCAAGCTTCTCAATGATGCTACTAATACAATATTTTTTCTTAAGTAAACTAGAATGATATCCTTTTCATAAAATGCAAAATGAATCTTTCACATAAAGCACTTTAAAGAAAAATTTCACAATTCTGAACAAACAAGCATCGATAAAACCCAAAGCATGATAAATGAAACTAAAAGCAGTTGCTTCCATGAATCGAACAGACCATACACACAAATGCTTCAATCGACAAACCAAGCAATGTAATCTATGTGCAGAACGATAAAAGAGACACTCGAAATAAGAGAACAAACAAGACTCTTTCACTCATTCAATTGAAAATGAAGCAAACAAAGCATCCTAGTCAGTTCTGGGTGGAAGAAGAGACTCTAAGGATCAAGACACACTGGCATTGTAATGGGAGAAATTCTGATTTTTTCTTAACTCAGAGACCGAAGTCATTGATGTTAGAAAAATATATATGACAGAGAAATGCAAGACATATAATATGTGGAAAAACACGAACACATAAAACCGGAGAGTCACAGATATACGTGGTTCACCTAGTTTGGGCTACGTCCACCCCGAACAGCCAGTCCTTCCTTTCTATTATCTAGCAAAATGAAGAGGCACAACCTACAATAGATCCGTTGTAATATCCTCTGTTTTCTCTCACAGTCTCACCTATCTGTTTCTCACACTGAGAATACACATACATTACACAGCCTCAATACAATGCCCTCATACAAAGAGAGGGGTTTCCTTCTAGGGAAAAAAACCCTAAACTAAAGATAGCTTCTACCATCAGATCGTCTGCCTAATGAACGACCTAGATTGACTAGAAATTACTATACTTTTACAAGGCAATTTTACATATGTTTTTAGCTTCGAGGGTGCTGTCCCTGAAACCCTTGTCGGGGGACCACTGGCCCCGGGACCCCCTAGCTAGGGGGATTAGCCCCCCCACACCCCCCCCCTCCATGTGGAGGGGTGTATAATCTTCCTAGGGTATAAATCCAGCTAAAACAAAGACCTCTGTATTAGGATGATAATCATGCTCCACACCCAACAATCTCCCACTGGGAGAATGATTGTGGCAACTCCACTGCTGCTTCATTTGATAGACAATGACTCCTATTTGGACCTGGCTATTTCTCATCTTCATCGTCATCCTTGAAGACCAATTGAAACTGGGCATATTCCCATTTTCCCCCTGGTTACAACTTTTGTTAGCATATCTGTAGGATTTTGGCTAGTGTGTATCTTTTCCAGCTTCAACTCTCCATCTTCCAACACTGATCATATGAAATGGTACTTGAGCTGTATGTGTTTAGTCCTGGAATGAAATGTTGAGTTCTTTGCAAGATGAATGGCATTTTGGCTATCACTGTATAACATGCCCCTATTATGCTTCTTACCCAATTCATCCATAAACCTTTGTAACCAAATCATTTCTTTACTAGTCTCTGTATTATCAACATAATCTACTTCTGTTGTTGAAAGTGCAACAACACTTTGGATTTTTGAAACACAAATGACCGTTGTTCCACCTACAGTAAATACATATCCTACTCCTCTTGCTATCTCTGTCACCTGCCATATCTGCATCAACATATCCCTATAGAGAAATGTTTGACCCACCAAAGCATAATGCTTGATTTGTGGTACCTCTCAAATATCTGAGAATCCATTTCTCTATCGTCCAATCTTCTTTTCCTAGATTGTTCATATACCTACTTACAACTCCCACTGCATGTGCAATATCAGGCCTTGTGCAGACCATTGCATACATTAAGCTTCCAACTGCTGATGGATATGGAACTTTAGACATATAATCCATGTCTTCTTGGGTCTTTGGGCACATTTCCTTACTAAATTTGAAATTTCTAGCAAAAGGTGTACTAACTGGTTTTGCATTGTGCATATTAAATCTTTTCAACACCTTTTGTATTTACTCATTCTGAGACAATGTTAATTTGCAATTTTTCATGTCTCTAGTTATTCTCATACCAAGGATTTGTTTTGCAGCTCCCAAATCCTTCATTGCAAATGAATCTGCCAATTTTCTTTTGAGCACATTTATTTCCTGTATGCTAGACCCTACAACAAGCATGTCATCTACATACAATAACAATATAATATAGCTGCCATCATTTTCTTTTTCAAATAAACACAATTATCAGAGTGACATCTAGTATAACCTTGTTCAGGCATAAACTTTTCATTAGATACCACTGCCTTGGAGCCCGTTTTAAGCCATACAAGCTCTTCTTCAACCTGCACACTAGTTTCTCCTTCCCTTTTACCTCATATCCTTATGGTTGCTGCATATATATCTCTTCCTCCAAATCCCCATGGAGAAAGGTTGTCTTTACATCTAACTGCTACAAGACTTAAAATAGTTCTGATTGAAGTCATTTTAACAACATGAGAAAAAATTTCATCAAAATCAATACCTTCATCCTGTGCAAACCCTTCACCACAAGTCTAGCTTTGTACCTCTGTTTTCCTCCATCTTCTTCCTTCAGCCTGTAAACCCATTTATTCTGCAATGTAGTTTTACTTGCAAGCAACCTGACTAAGTCCCAAGTTTGGTTATGCATTAAGGAGTCCATCTCTTCTTCCATGGCTACCTCCCACTTCTTTTTTCTTTCAACTTGCATTGCTTCTTCATAACATTTGGGTTCACCAGAATCAGTCAACAATAAATAATATAATGAAGGAGAGTATCATTCAGGGGGTATACTTATCCTAGTAGATCTTCTAACACCACTTCAGGTGTTTGGGGTGCCTGTTTCTGTTGTGGTGGTTGATGTTGTTGTGGTTGTTGATTATTATTATTTTCAGGCACCTTTACTTTTTCAGTGATCTCATCAAGAACTATGTATTCATTGTTTTCTTTTTCTTGTTTCTTTTCCTGCAATTGATTCTTATACAAGACCTTTTCATTGAATATTACATCTCTCCTCCTAATGATTTTGGGATTTTCATAATCATATAAGTGATAACCAATATCATTAACACCATACCCAATAAAGGTACATTTCTTTGATTTTTCCTCAAGTTTTGTTCTATTTTCTTTATTAATATGGACAAAGGCCTCACCAGCAAAAGGCTTTAAAAAATATTAGTTTACCTTTTTACCTATCCATGCTTCCTCTGGAATGCCACCATCCAAGGAACTTGAAGGCCCTCTATTTATTGAATAAACAATAGTATCTACAATATCTACCCAAAATTGTAAAGGCAATCCTGCATGCAATCTCATGCACCTTGCATGCTCCATGATTGTTCTATTCATCCTTTCTGACACACGATTTTCTTGTGGTTTCCTTGGAACTGTCTTCTCTCTGCGAATTCCATGATCTGAACAGTACCTATCAAACTCTTTGCTGCAATTTTCACCTCAATTTCTTTCCTGTCTCAATCTCAACCAAAGCTTTCCATTTCTTGAAAGTATCAAATACATCAGATTTATTCTAAATAAAATAAATCCAAGTTTTTCTAGTTGCATCATCAATAAAAGTAACACAATAACGAGAGCCACTGAGAGATGATACTTGAGCAGGTCCACATACATCTATATGCACCAGCTCTAATTTTCGCTCTTCTTTTCTTTCCCAACTCTAAGAAATCTGACTCTCTTTTGTTTTCCATAAATTCAATTCTCACAGAAGTCCAAATCAACATTCTTCAAACTCGGCAACAAATTCCTTGAGCGAAGAATCTTCATCCCATTCTCACTCATGTGTTCGAGCCTATGATGCCATAATGTTGCATCTGCTCATTTGGAAGTTAAAGAATTAACAGAGTTAGAAGTACCATTGCATAGATACAAGGTACCAACCTTTTCGCCTTTTGCTATTACCATGACTCCTCTTGTGCCTTCCAAGCTTTATCTGTGAAAGTTGTCACACAACCTTCACCACCTAATTGCCCCGTTGAAATCATATTTTTCTTCAGATCTAGAACATGCCTTACCTCTTGGTTTCCATTCTACTGTTTTACAAGAACCTTACCCATTCCAACAATTTTACACAATTTATCATCACCCAAACAAACTTGTCCAAAGTCTCCTTAAACATAGTCATGGAAATATTTTTTATCAGGTGTGGCATGGAATGAGGCCCCTGAATCTACCACCCAAGAATCAGTAATATTTTCGAAAGAAAGAATCAAAGCATCTTGTAACACGTCACCTATCACATTTGCTTCATGATTGTTTTCTTGTTGTGCGTCTCATTCTTTTCCCTTTTGAGATCTACAATATTTCTTTAGGTGTCCTTTCTTTCCACATTTCTAGCACACTCTCCCCCATCTGGACTTAGATCTGCCTTTCCTTGATTTACTGCGATATCCTGGGCTCTTTCCTCTTTCCATTTTTCTTCCCCTAGACTTTGCACTCAAAGCATTACCCGATGTCTCACTGGAGCTTTTCTGTCGCATTTCCTCACTAAGGATAGCACCAACAACATCATCAAACTTTAAAGTACTAAATCCAGAAACAGAGTTACTAATGGCCATTACTAAACCATTCCAACTTTATGACAATAAGCACAAGAATAAAAGAGCTCTAAATTCATCATCAAAGTTTACCCCTACAGAACTTAACTAACTTGTAACTATATTAAAATCATTTAAATGGTCTACAATGGATCCACCTTCTGACATCTTCATATTAAATAACTGTTTCATAATAAATACCTTGTTTGAGGCTGAGGGTTTTTCATATAGTTTTGCCAACACTTGAATCAAACCCTCTGTTGTTGTTTCCTTCGAAATGTTGAAGGCTACTGATGCTACGAGGCACAACTGTATTGTTCCAAGTTCCTTTCTATCGAGAATGTTCCATTATGCATCTGTCATAGCCGTCGGCTTCTTTGCTTTTCCGCTCAATGGTAGGTACAGATCTTTCTGATACAAATAATCTTCCATTCGCATATTCCATAGCGGGAAGTTTTGGCCATTAAATTTCTCGACGCTAAACTTACCATCTTCCACCATTTCTCCCACTCGAACGAGGAACCCTTCTTTCCTACGAGTTTATCATCCAAATAGACCTTCGGCTTTGATACCAATTATTAGAAAAATATATATGATAGAGAAATGCAAGACATATAATATACGGAAAAACACAGACACATAAAACCAGAGAGACATAGATATATGTGGTTCACCTAGTTTGGGCTACGTCCACCCTGAACAGCTAGTCCTTCCTTTCTATTATCCATCAAAATGAAGAGACACAACCTACAACATATCTGCTGTAATATCCTCTGTTTTCTCTCACAGTATCACCTATCTATTTCTCACACTGAGAATACACATACATTACACAGCCTCAATGCAATTCCCTCATACAAATATAGGGGTTTCCTTCTAGGGCAAAAAACCCTAAACTAAACATAACTTCTACTATCAGATCGTCCACCTAATGAACGACCCATATTGACTAGAAATTACTATACTTTTACAAGGAAATTTTACATCTGTTTTTAGCTTCGGGGGCGCTACCTGCGAAACCCCTGCCGGGGGACCACTGGCCCCTAGACCCCCCAGCTGGGGGGATTAGTCCCCCCAGACCCCTGTGGGGGGTATAAGTCCCCCCCCACACCCCCCCGCGTGGAGGGGTGTACAATATTCCTCGGGTATACATCCGACTGAAACAAAGACCTCTGTATTAGGATGATAATCATGCTCCACATCCAACAATTGCCTAACTAACAACTAGCATCGATGAGCATGACTAGCATGAATGACCAGTACTACAACTAGCGTTGATGGCCTAATTGGCATAATTGCCTAACTGACAACTACCATTGATTGAGGGATTCAAATAAAAATAAGAAAGAACTTCAAATAGGGCCAAACTTAACACATCACAGGGTGGGCTAAACCAAGCTAAATGAAGCTTTCTAGTCAGGGAGAACATAGTTAGAACAAGCTAAGAGGCAGAAATTATGAGAGAAAGACACACTTGTTGAGATCTCGGATGAACCCTAATCTTCACCTACAAGCATCGGCATGACTGCTTAACTGACAACAAGTGCCAAAAGGGGGTCATCATGACTATTTCTGAGTATATCATGTTTATTAGCGCGACTGTCAGCGAAATAAGTGCGTTGACCGAGGATGCAAGGAAAAAAAATAACCAAAGGCTGAGACTATACTTGCTACTATAAATTTCAAACTTAGAGCATTAAACAAAGAAAAGTAGATAGAACTAAAGGGAAATGGTGAAACTAGAAAAGTTCACACAAAACCATGAAATTTCAAGTAAGAAAATAAAAGGATCGGTGTCCCTAGCGAAGTCACCAATTTGTGCTGAAGTAAAATTATAAGTGTGGACACAAACAATTCCTCTAGCCCAATAGTGGTTCTAGCAACAAACAAGACATTCTATGGAAGATTTCCTTAGGTTAGAACCATTTAAGAGGGCCTACCTCTTAGTACGCTTATCCTGTTTGATGATGACCTTTCTTGCTTGCTCCAGTGATCTCCCGTTTCCTTCTTCGGACACTTGAAACAAGTAAACAATGACAAACAACAATCAAAATAATAGACAAATTGTAATTCAACCTACTTAACAATTCAAGAAGCATCAAGCCATAAAAATGTGAGATGACACATTATGTAGGAAATCGATCGATAGTTGCATATATATTAAATCAAAAAGAGATTACAATCATTTTCTTGATGTTGTTGTTCTCCTCTGACAAATCTGCGTTCCCACACACTTCCGTTAGCATTCCATGATGGTCTCAACAATGGTAGTTTTAAGGCTCTTCCCTTTAGTCTTCACACTAAACTAAATTCACACTTCTCCCTCACACACAACTAGAGAGCAACAACTACGAATAACTTGTTGATTACTCCACAATATAAACTTCAACCAGATCCTAATTAGAACTAGCTTGTGCTTGGGAAAAGGGAGGTTTATATAGCATGGATGGAAGGGAGATGGATCCTCTTCTCATGTGAGAAGGTCTTACTTCTTGAGGTAGTTCCATCCTAACAGGGGAAAGGAGCCCAAATTGATCTCTTTGACTCCATCCGGCCAAACAATTTACCAGACTTTCGTTATGAAGCTTCTAGAGCTAGAAGCTTCAGCTCCTTATTTAAAAAACATTCCAAAAGAGGATCGACACGACTAGAAAAATGCTCAATCGCTCCGGTCGGTGCTAGGGACAGTTGTAATCCCTACATATCAACACGAGGAGGATGTTGGTCATTAGTGTCGGTCTTGTAAATTAGGAAAAACAGAATATTTTTGGGAAATGATGCAAAAGGGAATTATTCTACTAATGAAGAAGGACACAATGGGAGTTTCTTCATGAAGGGAAAGCACGTAGGGTTCACTATAGAGGTCCTCCAAGATCAAAGAATGAGGAGTATAACGACAGTGATAAAATGCAGTCTAATAGAAGGCAAAGAGAAAAATACAATTTTGTGTCTCAGATTTAGTATTGCTGAACGTATCAAGAGAAGCTACATCTAAGGCCTGCTGGGACAAGTTAAGGACTTTGTACCAATCTAAGTCTCCGATGAATAAATTTCTCCTACTGGAAAATCTGTATAACTTGAGGATGAATATGGAGGCTCAGTGATGGAGCATCTAAACACATTTAATACTATGGTAAGTCAGTTATTATCTGTTGATGTTAAAATTTCAGATGAAGATAAGTGCATCAGTTTGTTGTGTTCTCTACCGATTCATGGGATAGTCTGGTTATTGCAATAGGTAGCAATGCAACTACCTTGCAGATTGATGAAATAGTCACATCCTTACTAACGGAGGATATGAGACGGAAAAATATGAAGATACAAAATGGTGATGCCTTCTCTATACAAGGAAGGTCCCAGAACAGAAATAAAAATAAGTCATCAAGTGGGAGATCTAAATCTAGAGGGAAATATAAAGCTCTAGGAAAACCTATAAAGGTTTGCTGGAAATGCAGAAAAGAAGGGCACTACAAAAGGGATTGTAAATCTAAAGCTCCTGACAAAGGAAAGGGATCTAATGATGCTCCTTCTGCAGAGGCGAAAACCACCTCAGATGAAAGTGGGGATGTGTACTTGTCTTCTTCAAGTACACATGTAGATCATGAGGCATGGTTGATTGACTCAGGTGCATCCTTTCACTTCACTCCCCATAGAGAGTGGTTTTGCGAGTATGAGAAATATGATGGTGGTGATGTCTTCTTAGGGGATGAAACGAAGGCTAAAATTATTAGTCGCAAAAAAGTTAAGTAGAATTTTCAAGGTGGAAGGATTAAAACAATTCCGGGTGTTCTTCATATTCCTGCATTGGCCAGAAATTTGATTTCTATAATAAAGTTGTCTGATACAGGTGTAAAAAAAATATTCGAGAAGGATATCTGCAAGATGGTTCAGGGATCACTGGTATTGATGCAGGGAGTTCGGATTGAAACTTTGTACAAGCTGCAAGGTAGCACTGTTGTTGATGGGTGCAACAATCCTATGGTTCTTAAAAGTGGAGAAGAAAATCTAGTGCTCTTTGGAGAAAATACCATGCTATGGGATCAAAGGCTTGGACATATTGGAGAGAAGGGCCTTCAAATACTTCATGGTAAAGGTATGGTAGAAGGTATGATTAACAGCTCTCTGGATTTTGAATTTTGTGAAAATTTTGTATATGGGAAGCAGAATCGGGTGAGTTTCCCCTCTCGTAGTAAGAGGGTGAAACATATATTAGAGCTTGTGCACAGTGATGTGTTTGGACCTATGAAGGTTCCATCACTGGGTAAGTCTGTGTACTATGTATCATTTATTGATGAATTCTCAAGGAATACATGGATATATTTCCTTAAGAAGAAATATGAAGTCTTTGACAGGTTTAAAGAATTTAAGGCTCTGGTGGAAAACCAGACAGAGAAGAAGATAAGGGTGCTGAGGACAAATAATGGTAGAGAGTTTTGTAATAAGGAATTTGAAGAATTCTGTAAGAAGTGTGCTATAGCACGGTAGAAGACTACTCCATACAAGCTTGAGGAAAATGGAGTTGTAGAAAGAATGAGAAAGACGATGATGGAAAGGGCAAGAAGCATGCTCAGTGGTGTCGTGTTAGGACAAGAATTCGGGGCAGAGGCGGTGGATACTGCATGTTACCTGGTCAATAGATCACCTTCATCAACATTAGAGGATAAGACTCCACAAGAGGTATGGACTGGTAAGAAACCCTCTCTTTCACATCTGAGGGTATTTGGATGTGATGCATATGTACATGTTCCAAATAAGAAAAGAACAAAGTTGGATAGTAAATCTGAAAAGTGCATATTTATTGGGTATAAGGACGGTTTAAAAGGATATAAGCTTTGGAACCCAGTAACAAGGAAGGTTGTGTACAGTTGAGATGTGGTGTTTAGAGAGGTGAAAGATGTTATTAAAAATGAAGTCCCATCAAAGGAACTTGAGAAGATATACTTTGAGTTAAAGGAGGAAGAATTAGACTCTACAACAGGAGAGTAATCAGAAGATGAAGAGCCACAAAATCTGGTTGTGAGAAGATTAGTTCGAGAAACAAGGCAGCCGAAAAGGTATAGTCCATCTGCTTTGTGTTCAAATTTTTCTTTATATATTATTGATGATGATCCCATAACTATGAAGGAAGTAGTAGATTCAGAGGATGGAAAACTCTAGAAATAGGCCATGTTTATGAAATGGAATCTTTGCATAAAAATGAGTCTTGGGATTTGATGGAGTTTCCAACTGAAAGGAAACCCATTGGCAGCAAATAGGTGTTCAAGAAGAAGACAAATTCAAAAGGAAAGGTGGAGAAATACAAAGTTCGGTTGGAAGAAAAAGGTTATTCCTAGGTGCCAAGAATTGATTTTGGTGATATTTTTTCTCCTGTTACCAAGGTAGCTTCTATTAGATTACTTTTATCTACTGTTGTTGCTTTTGATTTTGAGGTAGAACAGATGGATGTGAAGACAAAATTTCTTCATGGGGATCTAGAAGAGAAGATCTACATGAAGAAACCTGAAGGCTTTGCGGTGAAGGGTAAGAAATAACTGTTATGCAAGTTAAAAAAGTCTCTGTATGGGTTAAAACAATCACCAAGGATGTGGTATGATAAATTTGATACATTTATACGAGGACTTGGCTTCACCAGAAGAAAATTAGATCATTATGTGTATTTTAAATTAATTGTTGACCATGTTATTTTTTTGTTCTCGTATGTGGATGATATGTTCCTTGTTGGAAATGACAAAGAAATTGTCTAGGATTTGATGACCCAATAGTCTTCCAAATTCGACATGAAAGATCTCGGTGCTGCAAACTATATTTTGGGCATGGAAATTAAAAGAGAAGGAAGCTCTGGTTAAACCAGAGGAAGTATGTCGAGACAATACTGTAGAGGTTTAATATGCATGATAATAAGCTGGTGAAGGTTCCTATTCCTGTAGGTGTGACATTATCTATTGAACAATGTCCCAAGACACAAGAAGAGGAAGAGGACATGTCTCATGTTCCATATGCAAGTGTAGTTGGTAGCCTGATGTATCTGTACTAGACCAGACATTGCACATGTAGTGGGAGTATTGAGCAAGTTTATGTCAAAACCAGGGAAGGAGCATTGGACATTAGTGAAGCAGGTTTTTAGGTATTTACATGCCACTAGTGATTATGGTTTGTGCTACCAATGAAGATCAAGATTGGAAAAAGTGTTGGATATTCATGGCATTGTTGATGCAGACTGGGCTGGAGATCTGGATCAGAGAAGATCTACAATAGGGTATGCGTTTAACCTATTTGGAGGTGCAATTAGTTGGATGAGTAAGAAACAATTTGTAGTGGCACTATCAACTACAGAGGCAGAATACATGGCAGCCACTCATGCAAGAAAGGAAGCAGTTTGGTTGCAGAGATTACGTTCAAGTATAGGGTTAGTATAGGAAGCTATAAGGATAAACTGTGATAGCCAAATTGAAATTTTCTTGGCAAAGAGCCCTGCTTATCATTCAAAGACAAAGCACATTGATGTTCAGTATCACTTTGTGAGGGATATGATACAAGACAAATTAAGGTGTTTCTAGTAAAGGTGGACACTTTGAAGAATATTGCAGATGCATTGACAAAATTTTTGAGTTGTAAGAACTCCTCTTGGTGTAGAAAAACAATGGGCATTACAGGGCTGGATAAATGACTAATATCTCATGTGGCCCCTTGTGGAAAGAAAATAACGAGTGGGAGAATGTTGGGTTGTGTTATATTCTTTCCACAACTAGCTACCCTAGTTAAATTAGGGTGTTAGAGGGGGGCTGGAGCCCCCCCTTCATTGCAACAACTACGAAGCGGGGGGGTAATAGCCCTCCCTTTGTTACGCCAAATACGTAGTGGGGGGTAGTTAGCCCTCCTCTATGGGGTTCTGGGTAGCACCTTATGGAAAAAAAATTTGTACCCTATATTAGGTGGGCAGACCTACCTATGGTTTTGTGCATGGTTTTCGCATATGATTTTGGGCGCGATGGTTTTCGGTCCATGGTATTAGATGCTTCAACATGTATATATATATGTCTTTTAAAATTGAAAGGGACATAATGAAAAAACAAGCTAGTAGTCTCGATTTTGGGATCTGAGGGAAAATCTTTGCGTATATGTGTTATGCACTCGCATTGTTTATTTTCAGTTTTTAGAATTCGTATGCAGGTAATTTTTGTACAGGGTTAAAACCTACAATTGGTTGGTGTTGCAAATTTCCTTGCATGGAAGAAAAGGACAGAACTGAATATTATTGAGAATGAGGTCATGGATCACATCAATGAATTTGTAATCCAACCTCCAAAGGAAGATACTCAAGAACATGCTAGATTCATGAAGGGAGAAGTGAGAGCCAAAAGGATTCTTATAGAATTTATAAAAGACTCTCTAATCCCATGTGTATCAAAGTTGGAGACTGAAAAAGCTATATATGATAAACTGGTAGAGTTGTTTTCGATAAGTATTGAAGGATAAGTAATATCATTAAGGCAAGAAATCTAAAAGCTAAAATTATCCAAGGAATATGGAATAGCCTCATACTTCATGAGGATATAAGAAATTCGAGATCAACTAGAAGAGTTGGGATAAGTCATGTCTGATAGATAGATGATCATAGTGGTACTAAATTCACTACCAGAAGAATGGGATAACTTCACTTCAAGTTTATAAGGGAAGAAAGACTACTCCATTTCAAGATCTATGTTCACTTTGTAAGATCAAAGAAAGTAGGATGAAGGAAAAAATTGATGTAGGATCGAATGAGTAGAATCAAGAATATGTTGTTGCTTTTGATTTTGAGGTAGAACAGATGGATGTGAAGACAACATTTCTTCATGGGGATCTAGAAGAGAAGATCTACATGAAGAAACCTGAAGGCTTTGCAGTGAAGGGTAAGAAATAACTGGTATGCAAGTTCAAAAAGTCTCTATATGGGTTAAAAAAATCACCAAGGAAGTGGTATCAGAAATTTGATACATTTATACGAGGACTTGGCTTCACCAGAAGAAAAGTAGATCATTATGTGTATTTTAAATTAATTGTTGACCATGTTATTTTTTTTTTCTTGTATGTGGATGATATGTTCCTGGTTGGAAATGACAAAGAAATTGTGTAGGATTTGAAGACCCAATTGTCTTCAAAATTCGACATGAAAGATCTCGGTGCTGCAAACTATATTTTGGGCATGGAAATTAAAAGAGAAGGAAGCTCTGGTTAAACCAGAGGAAGTATGTCGAGACAATACTGTAGAGGTTTAATATGCAGGATAATAAACTGGTGAAGGTTCCTATTCTTGTAGGTGTGAAGTTATCTATTGAATAATGTCCCAAGACACAAGAAGAGGAAGAGGACA
Organism: Pinus taeda; assembly: GCA_000404065.3. Taxonomy (NCBI): domain Eukaryota; kingdom Viridiplantae; phylum Streptophyta; class Pinopsida; order Pinales; family Pinaceae; genus Pinus; species Pinus taeda. The sequence continues at coordinate 40,749 of APFE031517316.1, forward strand.
TGTCTCATGTTCCATATGCAAGTGTAGTTGGTAGCCTGATGTATGTGATGATCTGTACTAGACCAGACATTGCACATGTAGTGGGAGTATTGAGCAAGTTTATGTCAAAACCAGGGAAGGAGCATTCGACATCAGTGAAGCAGGTTTTTAGGTATTTACATGCCACTAGTGATTATGGTTTGTGCTACCAATGAAGACCAATATTGGAAAAAGTGTTGGATATTCATGGCATTGTTGATGCAGACTGGGCTGGAGATCTGGATCGGAGAAGATCTACAAGTGGGTATGTGTTTAACCTATTTGGAGGTGCAATTAGTTGTATGAGTAAGAAACAATTTGTAGTGGCACTATCAACTACAGAGGCAGAATACATGACAGCCACTCATGCAAGAAAAGAAGCAGTTTGGTTGCAGAGATTTTGTTCAAGTATGGGGTTAGTACAGGAAGCTATAAGGATAAACTGTGATAGCCAAATTGAAATTTTCTTGGCAAAGAACCCTGCTTATCATTCAAAGACAAAGCACATTGATGTTCAGTATCACTTTGTGAGGGATATGATACAAGACAAATTAAGGTGTTTCTAGTAAAGGTGGACACTTTGAAGAATATTGCAGATGCATTGACAAAATTTTTGAGCTCTAAGAACTCCTCTTGGTGTAGAAAAACAATGGGCATTACAGGGCTGGATAAATGACTAATCTCTCATGTGGCCCCTTGTGGAAAGAAAATAATAAGTGGGAGAATGTTGGGTTGTGTTATATTCTTTCCACAACTAGCTCCCCTAGTTAAACTAGGGTGTTAGAGGGGGGCCGGAGCCCCCCCTTCATTGCGTCGACTACGAAGCGGGGGGCAATAGCCCTCCCTTTGTTACGCCAACTGCGTAGCGGGGGGTAGTTAGCCCTCCTCTATGGGGTTCGGGGTAGCGCCCTATGGAAAAAAAAATTGTACCCTATATTAGGTGGGCAGACCTACCTATGGTTTTGTGCATGGTTTTCACACATGATTTTGGGGGCGATGGTTTTCGGTCCATGGTATTAGATGCTTCAGCATGTATATATATGTCTTTTAATATTGAAAGGAAAATAATGAAAAAACAAGCTTGTAGTCTCGGTTTTGGGATCCAAGGGAAAATCTCTGTGTATATGTGTTTTATGTGTTATGCACTCGCATTGTTTATTTTCAGTTTTTAGAATTCGTATGCAGGTAATTTTTGTACAGGGTTAAAATCGACAATTGGTTGGTGTTGCAAATTTCCTTGCATGGAAGAAAAGGATAGAATTGAATATTATTGAGAATGAGGTCATGGATCACATCAATGAATTTGTAATCCAACCTCCAAAGGAAGATACTCAAGAACATGCTAGATTCATGAAAGGAGAAGTGAGAGCCAAAAGGATTCTTATAGAATTTATAAAAGACTCTCTAATCCCATGTGTATCAAAGTTGGAGACTGAAAAAGCTATATATGATAAACTGGTAGAGTTGTTTATAAGAAGAGCTTTGGCGTAAATCACATAAAAAAGACCTTTGTCGACGCGTTTCGAACCAACTAGTGTGGTTCATCGTCAGGACAAGTTGAAGAAACACATCCCACCTAGCATGTTAAATAGACTGAGCAGAGACTCCAACGGCTACGTAACGGCTACTATGGACTCTAGGACCAGGACAAAGGTAAATTTAATATTATTATTATTTTTTACAATATTAAGATTAAATATATTATTCTTTTTTTTGGAAAAAAGTAAAATTAGGTAAAAGCATAAAAAATAAGTTATTTATTTATATTAGAATAATAACAATGGGTTGTTTAATAGAATAATTATAATGGCTATTTAAAAACAAAAATAATAAACACGATTTATTTAATAATATATGTTCTAAGTAAAAACAATAATAGTAATAGGTTGTTAGGATGTTTTCGATAAGTATTGTAGGATAAGTAATATCATTAAGGCAAGAAATCTAAAAGCTAAAATTATCCAAGGAATATGGAATAGCCTCATACTTCATGAGGATACCAGAAATTGGAGATCAACTAGAAGAGTTGGGATAAGTCATGTCTGATAGATATATGACCATAGTGGTACAAAATTCACTACCAGAAGAATGGGATAACTTCACTTCAAGATTATAAGGGAAGAAAGAGACTAATCCATTTCAAGATCTATGTTCACTTTGTAAGATCAAAGAAAGCAGGCTGAACGAAAAAATTGATGTAGGATCGAATGAGTAGAATCAAGAATATGTTGTTGCTTTTGATTTTGAGGTAGAACAGATGGATGTGAAGACAAAATTTCTTCATGGGGATCTAGAAGAGAAGATCTACATGAAGAAACCTGAAGGATTTGTGGTGAAGGGTAAGAAATATCTAGTATGCAAGTTCAAAAAGTCTCTGTATGGGTTAAAACAATCACCAAGGATGTGGTATCAGAAATTTGATACATTTACACGAGGACTTGGCTTCACCAGAAGAAAAGTAGATCATTATGTGTATTTTAAATTAATTGTTGACCATGTTATTTTTTTGTTCTTGTATGTGGATGATATGTTCCTTGTTGGAAATGACAAAGAAATTGTGTAGGATTTGAAGACCCAATTGTCTTCCAAATTCGACATGAAAGATCTCGGTGCTGCAAACTATATTTCGGGCATGGAAATTAAAAGAGAAGGAAGCTCTGGTTAAACCAGAGGAAGTATGTCGAGACAATACTGTAGAGGTTTAATATGCAAGATAATAAACTCGTGAAGGTTCCTATTCCTGTAGGTGTGAAGTTATCTGTTGAACAATGTCCCAAGACACAAGAAGAGGAAGAGGACATGTCTCATGTTCCATATGCAAGTGTAGTTGGTAGCCTGAAGTATGTGATGATCTGTACTAAACCAGACATTGCACATGTAGTGGGAGTATTGAGCAAGTTTATGTCAAAACCAGGGAAGGAGCATTGGACATCGTTGAAGCAGGTTTTCAGGTATTTACATGGCACTAGTGATTATAGTTTGTGCTACCAATGAAGACCAAGATTGGACAAAGTGTTGGATATTCATGGCATTGTTGATGCAGACTGGGCTGGAGATTTGGATCAGAGAAGATCTACAAGTGGGTATTTGTTTAACCTATTTGGAGGTGCAATTAGTTGGTTGAGTAAGAAACAATTTGTAGTGGCACTATCAACTACAAAGGCAGAATACATGGCATCCACTCATGCAAGAAAGGAAGCAGTTTGGTTGCAGAGATTGTGTTCAAGTATGAGGTTAATACAGGAAGCTATAAGGATAAACTGTGATAGCCAAATTGAAATTTTCTTGGCAAAGAGCCTTGCTTATCATTCAAAGACAAAGCACATTGATGTTCAGTATTACTTTGTGAGGGATATGATACAAGACAATTTAAGGTGTTTCTAGTAAAGGTGGACACTTTGAAGAATATTGCAGATGCATTGACAAAATTTTTGAGCTCTAAGAAATCCTCTTGGTGTAGAAAAACAATGGGCATTACTGGGCTGGATAAATGACTAATCTCTCATTTGGCCCCTTGTGGAAAGAAAATAACAAGTGGGAGAATTTTGGGTTGTGTTATATTCTTTCCACAACTAGCTCCCCTAGTTAAACTAGGGTGTTAGAGGGGGGCCGGAGCCCCCCTTCATTGCACCGACTACGAAGCGTGGGGGCAATATCCCTCCCTTTGTTACGCCAACTGCATAGTGGGGGGTAGTTAGCCCTCCTCTATGGGGTTTAGGGTAGAGCCCTAGGGAAAAAAAATTTGTACCCTGTATTAGGTGGGCAGACCTACCTATGGTTTTGTGCATGTTTTTCGCACATGCTTTTGGGCGCGATGGTTTTCGGTCCATGGTATTAGATGCTTCGGAATGTATATATATGTCTTTTAACATTGAAAGGAACATAATGAAAAAACAAGCTAGTAGTCTCAGTTTTGGGATCCAAGGGAAAATCTCTGTGTATATGTGTTTTATGTGTTATGCACTCGCATTGTTTATTTTCAATTTTTAGAATTCGTATGCAGGTAATTTTTGTACAGGGTTAAAACCTACAATTGGTTGGTGTTGCAAATTTCCTTGCATGGAAGAAAAGGACATAACTGAATATTATTGAGAATGAGGTCATGGATCACATCAATGAATTTGTAATCCAACCTCCAAAGGAAGATACTCAAGAACATGCTAGATTCATGAAGGGAGAAGTGTGAGCCCAAAGGATCCTTATAGAATTTATAAAAGACTCTCTAATCCCATGTGTATCAAAGTTGGAGACTGAAAAAGCTATATATGATAAACTGGTAGAGTTGTTTTCGATAAGTATTGTAGGATAAGTAATATCATTAAGGCAAGAAATCTAAAAGCTAAAATTATCCAAGGAATATGGAATAGCCTCATACTTCATGAGGATATAAGAAATTCGAGATCAACTAGAAGAGTTGGGATAAGTCATGTCTGATAGATAGATGACCATAGTGGTACTAAATGCACTACCAGAAGAATGGGATAACTTCACTTCAAGTTTATAAGGGAAGAAAGACTACTCCATTTCAAGATCTATGTTCACTTTGTAAGATCAAAGAAAGTAGGCTGAAGGAAAAAATTGACGTAGGATCGAATGAGTAGAATCAAGAATATGTTGTTATGACAAGAATAAAAGGAAAATTTGGAAAGTTTGGTCCTCCAAAGAAAAGGAAGAACATGGATAAGGTAATATGCTATGGTTGTCAGGAACTTGGGCACTATATAAGAGATTGTCCTAAACATAATAAGGAAAAGAGGGAGAGGGAAGAAGCCCATATTACTGAGGAAGTGAAATAACTTGAGACAAAGAGGCTTAAGAAGGAAGAAGCAAAATATATTTACTATGACTGAGATGATCTTCTTCACTAGAAGGGAAGTAGGTCTAAATTATAAAGCACTTTCATTCAAAGGAAGTTGTTGCATAAACTTTGGACGACCAAAAAGAAAGATGAGGTATGTAATGCTTACATAGGTTATTATAAAATTCATGTCATATGGTTGTAGATAATATGGATCATTATTTCCATCTTGGGAAACATGATCAAAAGAAGAAGGGATCTCCTCCTCCAAAATATTGCAGAAAATCATAAGTCATGCTAGATGAAATCAACATAATATGTTCTCATATGAATCATGAGGAAGCTAACTACAATTGAGGAACTATGACTGGAAGCTCCTAAGAATGAAGTGTGTGAAAGGAAAGGAAGAGATCGTAAAAAATGCAACAAATGTAAAAGGCATTCAACATCTGAGACCAAGAATAGTTGACTGGAATATATCCTAGAAAGATATGAAGACTCTGATAAGAGTCGAAAAAATATGGAGACCCTTGATAGTGAATATATTTAGGATATGTGTCAACATGCATGCAGGATTCTAATACCTAGAAGAAGATGCCATGATAAAATACCATCACAAAGGTAATTTTGACTTAAGTGTTCATTTATTATTTTTGAACTAATATCTGGATAGGGCTTATGTAGGACTACTAAATTGAAGATCTGTGGATGACTTCTAGGAAAACCATATAGAAGGATGTAAGATCATTTCGAAAATATGGCATGGAGAAAGAATCATGACATGAAGCAAAAGCCAGATGGAAAACTAATGGATCACTTTATGATGAAAGGAACGAGGAAATGACTGACTCATGAACGAAAGTGATGGATGGTATGTGCCCTATGAAGAAGTCAGAAAACATGAATACTCCATGACAAAATAAATTTATGACATCGAAGAATATAGTTCTTCAAGCAACTAGTTGACCCAACATCTCCACCTAAGAAGTTGTTTCATGTCCCTATTTAAGAGGAAGCCTGAAAAAAAGTTTCTTACTCGGAAGAAACTTGAAATTCCTAAGCCAAGATGGAGCTTAGGTACATTCCTTTTGTAGGAATTAGTAAATTCCTTTATTTTAATATGTCCTCCCTATTTTAGGGGGAGAGATAGACATGTCATTCTGGTCTTCACCTGGGAAGATAGAATGGAGGATTGGGTAATCATTTGGTATCTCATGCTCTTTGAGGATGAGATAGGGCATCCAATACAAGAGTATTCATGGAGGATCGATATTCTTTGAGGGATGGGGAGTCCAAGAAAAGAATAGTCCTCATGGAACACTCCCTGAGTACTTGAGTAGGGTATGTTCCAAGAGAGACAATGATGAGTATGTCTATAAATCATTGGTATCGCTAGCATTGAGCTAAAATATTGTGGAGAGATGGAGTTGCTAGTCAAGGTCTTGCGATGTGAAAATTATAGTTGATACGATGCTATACAAATGAGTTACCAATTGAAATTATTCTTATGAGAAATTCTTCATATTGAGAATGTCCAAGTACCTTTATGAATACCTACCTAGCTAAGAGGGAGTGTTGAAAAGTGTAACTAGGTTCCATCTTCATAATGACATGTAATTATGATTTTATGGAATGAGATGTAAATAAGAAAAAATAGAATTATTGTATTGCTTTCTTCATGGGTTTCATGAGCAAGAGATTGTACTTTTGAGTCAAGAATCCCATTGACAGTCTTTAGGAATTATTTTTCATCTACTCATAAAATGTTTGAGTCATTGTCATTTAATGAAGTCATGTTACACTTTGTAAAATTTCAAAATTGTTTATGTAAAGTATCCTCCAATACCTTGTCATTTATCATTTTTGAGTCAACCTACAACGATGGAATAACTTGCTTCAAGAAGTCAACCTAACTACTTGTGATCATGTGCGTAAAGTACATGATAAGATGTACATATAGTCACACTCGGCCTCACTTGGAGGAAAGAAACTTGATAAGAATTCAGTCAAGTAGAAGTACAAAGAAGAGGTCAAACAGAAGTGCAAAGAAGATGTCAAGGAGAAGTGAAAAGAAAGGATAAGGAGGCTTCTTCTAGGCATAGTGAAGGAGGATTCTTATGGGCATAGTGAAGAAGGATTCTTCTAGGCATAGTGAAGGAGGATTCTTCTGGAAATAACAAAGAAGAATTATTCTGGGCATAACAAGGAAGAGTTTCTTCTAGGTATAGTGAAGGAGAATTTATTTTGGGTCAACAAAGGAGAGTCAGTTTTGGGAATTGTGAAGGAAGGATTCTTATAGGGTCAATGAAGGAGAATTGCTTTTGGGAATTGTGAAGGAAGGATTCTTCTAGGGTCAGTGAAGGAAAGTTACTTCTAGGAATTACAAAGGAAGGATTCTTCTGGGGTCAGTGAAGAAAGGGTTCTTCTGGGATACTTGTTCTGGGTGACCAAGATAGAGATCAAGACTAGAGACCGAGATTCTCTAGAAGAACTAGTGTGAAGGATAGAGGCTGAGTTTCTCAAGAAGGAGTCGAGGAGAGTAGTTCGAGATCAAGAAGAAATTCAAGAAGGGGAAGAGGTAGATCATCAAGGTTAGTGACAAGGTTCTTGGGAGGATACTAGAGTCAAGGGTTTTTTTTCATAGTCTTGGTACTCATCAATTGAAGATCTAGAAGAAGAATTGTGATTGAGTTTTCCTTTAAAGAGGTGAGAGGTTTTGGCCCTATCTGACAAGCCTACATACTATATCAGTTGTCTTTTATTATGCATATTGGTAATTGTCTTGATGAAAATAACACAATAATAACATAATAAAGAAAAGACTATAAGATAAGAAGTAAAAGCATATCACAAGCAATTATCAAGTAGAGAAATCCTTTAACTATTCATGCCCTAGATTTCTCTATAAATTATTCCATAGATATGTCCAGCTAGTAAATGAGAGGATATTCAACATCAACTAGAAAAGATAAATCATATCTAAACACTGTTGGTTGTATTTGCTTACATGACCCAAAATATACCAAATCAACCCATAGATAATGGTAGGTCGGTCCCCTTCTTTATATAAGTACACACAACCATGAATGATGTGGTTTGTAGCTTTGATTTACAAGTGAAACATAAACCTGAAGTGACCAAGCTCATCCTTCAAGGGCAAAATGGTTACTCGTGTTGGGTTGTGTTATATTCTTTCCACGACTAACCTACGTAGTGAACCGGGGGGTTAGAGGGGGGGAAAAGCCCCCCCTTCGTTGCGCCGATTGTGCAGGGGGGGGG
>APFE031517316.1:70016-120290 GCA_000404065.3 Pinus taeda
AATATGGCAGCGCAGTGGTGGACTGGTTGTTTCTCAGGGCAAGTATGCTCGGGAGATACTGGAGAAGTTCAACATGCATGGCTGCAAGCCTGTTGATACTCCTCTTCCTGGAGGTTGGAGGAAGGAGGATGCCACTTCGGGAGAAGAAGTGGATGTCACTGTTTATCGACAGTTGGTGGGGTCGCTGATGTATTTGGTCAATACACAACCCGATATATGCTATGCAGTTAACCAGCTTTCACAAGCTATGGTTAAGCCTACCAAGCTCTTCTGGAAGGCGGGCAAGCATGTATTGCGCTACTTGAGAGGCACATCGGGATATGGTTTGTGGTACAGACAGGAGGATGAGGTGAAGCTATGTGGTTTCACGGATGCAGATTGGGCAGGGAGCCCAACGGACAGAAAGAGCACATCAGGAGGGGTCTTCAGTATTGGATCGACAACAGTTTCTTGGTACAGCAGGAAACAGAGATCCGTGGCACTCAGTTCAGCGAAGGCCGAGTATATGGCAGCAAGTTTGGCTGCATGCGAGGCTATATGGATGAGGAAGATCCTAGTTGGTTTGTTCTGTTCTCATTTGGATCCTACTGTGATTTACTGTGATAACCAGAGTTGCATTAAACTCTCGGCTAATCCTGTATTTCATGATAGATCTAAACATATTGACATCAGGTACCATCATATCAGAGATTGTGTGCAGCGGAGGATCATGTTACTTTCGTACATTCCAACGGAGGATCAGGATGCTGATATTCTGACGAAGGCTCTCACTAGGAGAAAATTCGAGTACCACCGAGGCAGGATAGGGGTTGCTGATAATCCATATCTTGTCGAGAGGGAGTGTTGAGATTGCAACAAGATGATGGAGCTTAGTGAAAAGGGTCGCCTTCACTGAGTGGGCCCGCAGGCTATTTTTGGTGCAAGTCTATTTTTAGACATATGGATCATGTCTATGGATTGCAGGTTGCTGGTTATGGATGATTGATCAAGTTGGGAAAAATAGATGGACTTCTATTTTTGATGAAATTGTGAGTGATCACAGTGTGAGTGATCAAGTCTATTTTTAGACTGGCTGTCAAAAATAGAAAAGTCAAATATTATTATCTCACAATAATATTTGGACTATAAACTTAATCTTATTCTCTTGGAGCACTTCATTTCGAGCTATGGATGTGGCACATGCAATTGCGTGAAGGAAATACGTGGTTCTTATGGGTTAGTTGAATATTTGCATGCATGACTTCAGTTAACTCAAGTGAGTTGAGTTAGTGGACTGGAGGTGCAGTTGATGGAGTTGTGTTCAGTTTAGCTTTGTTAAACTGGTTGTATTTAGTCTAACTGGCGAATAGACTAGAGATGAGTTGGGTGAATTAGTTATTAATTAATTCACAAGTTATAACTCATAATACAACTAATGAATACATCAGTTAACTCAGTTGAATGTCAGTGCATGTTCAGTTCAGCAGGGACAGGTGTTAGAGAATCAGATTGCTATCAGTTGTGTTGTGCACCAGATCTTGCACAAATCAAGGGATTGAGTATGCCAATGAGTTTGCCCACATTGTAGCTTGGAAATACGTGATTTAGCCAAGGAAAGACGTGGCTGCCTTGGAATTATCATAAGTTCTTGTGCAGGTGTTGAGCAACGGAGGCAGGCAAGCAGCGGAAGAGATTTGAGCCAGTGATTGATTCAGATCTGAGCTGTATTGTGTGTAACGGGTTGAGCTGGTATTGGATTTCTTGTGATAAGCATTGTACTTTGTAATGTTACATGACTCAATCATTAATATACAGATAGTTGGGGTTTTTAGCGAGATGCTTTCCCCGGGATACATAATGTGTTAATGTGTGAATGCTCTTGATGTTTTATTGTTATTGATGTTGCTATATTGATGATCAACGTAGAGGAGCTTATGTATTGTGTATGTTTTCCGCAATAGTACATGATCAGGATAATCTCTGTTGAATATGTGTTAAATTATTCAAAATTTCTACAATGTGGACCCAGCCAAGATACAAGTCATTCAGGATTGACAAGCCCTAACCACTCTAACAGAGCTTCGCAGCTTTCTAGGTCTTGCCAATTTCTACCACAGGTTCGCATTGGGGTTCTCTCATATCACTTGGCCTTTAAGTCAAGTCACTAAGGGTAGAGCGAAAGAAACGTTTTTTAGTCCAAAACCCAATTGAAGGTGTTTTCCAAGTTGAAGCATCACCTCTGCTCTGCACCAGTGCTCACATTACCAGACCTGTAGAAACCATTTGAGATTGAGACAGACGCCTCCGACTATGCTATTGGTGCAATTCTTACTTAGCAGAGGCATCTAGTGGCTTACCATAGTGAGAAACTTTCAGACACAGTCTGAAATTATCCCATTTATGAAAAAGAAATGTATTCCATTTTGCAAGCTTGTCGTTGTTTCTGGGAAAGCTAATGTCTTGTCGAACGACTAGCCCTCTAGGTTTGGTAACTACCATAGAAACAATAGTTTAAATAAATTCATTGATTTATTCTATGTGTAACAGATAAGATAAAAATAAAGGAACCAACCTGGAACTTCTGCTTAATCCCTTGCTTGATCTCTCTCCCCCTTGACAGAACTTGTAACTCCTCCTCGTACTTAACCCACTTGGAGAGTACTTGTAGAAACACAGTAAAAAAGAACCATCAAAGCATATTGATCTATTACAACATAAACATTATAGAATCAAATATATAATGAACAAATTATATCATTCACAAATGGTAACATTCACAATTGCACAATCATATGGAAGAAAACATGAAGAACTTTATTAAATAGAAGGGAGAATTACAACTCAATTGTCTGATCCTACATCATCCTATTAGCATCAATCCCTCTTCACCTCATGAAATAGCAAGATCACACCAACAATACAATGCTTCTTCCTCAATTACAAACTATCAGCACTTCCTTGCAATTCACAATATTCCAGCCTCTAGATCTCTTAGATGAGGGATCCATTTATAGATGTGTGCAAGGGTGTGATCCATCTCTGGTGTTTTGATTAGTTTCATTCCAATTGTTACAATTTTTTCCACTTAGAGATTTATTGGATCTCTTACTCATCCCTGGGTGAATTCAGAGAGGCAAGTGGCATAGGAGAAGTTTCTAGAAGATTCCCTGAGCAACCACCTAACAAACTATCTTAGACATTTGTCCATCCTCGCCCATCGCACTTTATAGAAAGCCCAAATAGTATGCATCAAACCTGGGTAGTGTAACACTTAGTATGCATCGCACCTTGCCAGTGGAGCAGTCAGTATGGTTTAGTTTAGGCCAATTCTGGATGGTTTCTCAGGTGGAACTTTTGGGGAATGATGCAATCAGATGACTATTTTCTTTTAGGGTATGAAACAACTCTTTTAGGGGTTGAAGAGCCCTATTTTATCGACATATAATCTTGGGGTTGATGTGCCCAAATATGTCTATAACAGCTGCCCCCTAAAGCATGAAGTCGTAAATATTGATGACAGGTGAAATGCTTTATCATGAGGATCCGAGGTTTCGAACTGGAAGGTGACTTGCATAAGTTACAGTACAATGCATCATCATAATATAATTTTCATGATCTAGTTGAGGTAGGCATTCCCATGCTCAGCTTTATAATTTCATTTCATGTACATAGATCAGATAGTCGTCTGCAGATGCAGGCTGGTGATTCTTCAGATGTAGAGCCATCATCCTTGGTTCGGATGACCACCTGTTTAGCATCTTTGTACATTTGATGTTGTTATATCCCTGAATATATCACAACCTAGATGGATGAAACTAGAACCGGGGTCTTCAAACTCATTCAATCTTCGCCATGTACAAATCAATCCATGTGAAGAGATGTTCTGAAGTCGAACATGGAAAGACATCGTCTGATTACCAGCCAATAATGTGAGTTGTTAACAGGTGCGAGAGGAATCAACGATAATGATAATGACCCTCAAGGTACTACAATACAATTCACGTGATGTGAATATATGATCCAATGCTGAACACCATGCAAAATCTTTCGATCGAAGGCCATTGATGTCAACCTGTCGCCAAAAGTGAGAAACTTGCCATTGAGGCATGCAAGCTTCAAAGCACTGAAAGGGGTGTTTCTAAGTCACCTTCTTGGATAATGAGCTGATGTCAAAAAGAAGTGACTCGTCGTACGAGGGCCTTAACATATCCCACATCTATGACACGAAATGAATCAAATTATTTCTGGAGGTGAAAACAAACTGACGACACAAGGTTCAGGAGTGGTGGATATGAAAAAATGAAGGTTGGAGGTATTGCAGTGGATGAGGCATTAACTAGATTGTGGTTTCTCAACTGAATGACTTCTCTTGAACATGTCGGTGACAATGAGATGGATTGGTAGTGTTAATCCTAAAATATGGATGGTGTGAAAGACCAACGGTGAGATGATCAGTGAACGGAATAACCCAACCCGACTCAATAATGACGATGGTGTGAAAGTGTCATGTTCAAGAGTGACCTACTACCATAAGTTATTCAAGTTTTTTCCCTTTTTTCCCAGTCATTATTGACCAATACCTCTTTATTTTTGTCAAGCTTGAGGAGGATAACATATGCTTGTTCTATAATTTTCCCTTTGGGCAAACCTATCGCTATGTTTTAACGAGCCTAGTGACAGTGAAACTCGGTCTTGTCTAGAATGGACAAGTTTGTCGCTATTGTTTTAACAAGTTTGACGACAAGGATAACTCGGTCCTTTTCATGTTTAGAGAGTTTGAAAAGGGATGAAAAGAAAACGCCATAAGTTCTTTTTCGTAAAATAATCCCATAGGTATGAAAAAGGATAAAATAATACAAAAGGGATGACTTTTATGATCACCTTAACGAGCCAAAAAAGACAAGCACTAGAATGTTTTCGTGAGATAATCCCTCAGATCTGAAAAAGATTAAAATATACAGAAGGGATGACATTTCCAATCACTTTAAAGAGCCGAAAAGGCCAATCACTTGACAATATTTTCATATTTAACGAGTCTGAAAAGGGTTTAAAGGAGACTCGATTTTGAGGAACGAGTGGTGTCTAGGGTAGAGACTGTATCTGGTGAATTTGGAACTTCTCAAAACATGGTGATTTCTGTGAAGAGGTTGGCTAACAAGACCACTCATCGCAATTGTTCCTCAAAAAGGGTAAACAACCAAGTGGAAGCATATGATCAGCCAAAATAATGGAGGTGATGAGAGGTACACAACCAAGGCTCAAAGGGATAATAGAATGGCAATAACAAAGGTTAATTACTAAAGGTGGGTTCATTTTTTGACAAGCTTGAACCATGGGGGAACTATGCTTGGAGTCAATCATTTTTACACAAGCTTGAAATGGAAAAATTATGCTTGAATCGGTGGTCAAAGATTCTTTCGTCAGTCATTCAACCTGCTCAACACTCCAACAAATAGATTAGAAATACATCTATATGGATGAAACATGAACTAAAACTAACTTTTTACTTGAAGTACGTGAATAGTAAATATAAAAAGTAGTTTTACCTTTCACTTTCATCATTTCATTTCAAATTTGGGATTTTGGAGCTCTAGAGTGGTTTTCCCCCTCAAATTTCACCAGTAAATTTTGGGAGATCCTTTAGACCATTTTCCACACCGTCAGGACCAGGTAGGAGCTATCCCTGAGCTCTTCATTTTCATTCCATCTTTTCTTTATTCTAAACTAGTTTTTCCACTTTTCTGGGTCCCTAGGGTTTGAAGAATTCGTTCGCCAATCATCGAATCTAGCCTATATCGAAAGGTGCAATGCATACGGAGTTGTACACTGGCTAGTTAGTATGCATATCACCTTGCTCAAAGGTAGGGTGCGATGGGTGCAGAAAGGAAACTTTACACAGTGATTTTTCATCAAAATTTCGCCTGTTTTTGCTCAAATTTGGATCCTAACTCATCTTTTGTCTGCATTTCAGATATTTGTTGGATCAAGATGGTCATCACATGGCGTGAACAAGAATATGAAAAAGAGGAAATGATTTCTTTACATGACCAAGGTACAATTGATGCATTAAGAAGTTGTGGCTTACTGAAGTTCTTCTGCATATCCAGCATGAGGCAACAGATCAATTTGTTGCAGTATTTTCTCAGTGCTTGGGATCTGATTGACCAGGTATTCCATATTAGAGGGAAATCTATTCCTTTGATGGTCGAGGATATTTACTTTCTGACGGGATTGTCGAGGCGTGGTGCCCCTCTTTCACTATCAGGATTCGCTCATGGGGGTCAATCCGTGAAAGATTACATTTGTCAGTTCTGTATGGATGGATCTCAACCCAGTAGAGATGGTAATATTAACATCCAAGATGTCACTGATTGACCATTGAGGACCATTTTATTTACCTTTTCTAGATTGGCTAGCAGCGCAAACTTACATTTGGAAAACAGATCTTACATGCAGTATGCCCTAGAATGCTTGGAACCGAAGGTGTTCAACATGGGTGAGGCGATATTTCCTATCATAAAAGAACAAATCTCCAAAGTAAAGAATGGAAGAACCAAGAATTTTGGCTATGGATCCATATTGAACGCTTTTGCTTTAGAGAGGATTCCATTGGTGCAGCCTCAGAACATTTCACTGGGATTGTCAGCATCAAGGGAACCACAGATGCAAATATGGGTTGATCTTATGGCCAGACATGCCAGCCAATCATAGATTTCCTTCTCTGATGCCTTTTCGAGTGGTTCAACTGCCAAGAGATGGTATTTACGGAGTATCCATATGTCGGGATGGATTTCTGAGGTGACCCAGATTTGGCATTACTAGCTGGCGAGCAGTGGAGTGTTATGGAGTGCTATAGGTAAAATGATTCGACCACATCTTTCTTTTTCAGTTTTATAATGTTTTACTATTTTTGATGTTACCAAGACTAAACAGACTTATATGTGTGTGCAGATATTGGACTAGTGTGACCAGTGGCACGCCCATGGCAATCAGACGACACTCCAGCAGGAGAGGCTATAGGGAGGGTCATCCTTTGGGATCTGGACATATCGGAGACCCTGGCAGTGTTTCGGGATTAGATCAAGGGCCTCACTCTCAGTATTCAGGATGTCAAGACCGATGAGTTACCTTTAAGATTACAGCGCCATACTACTGGCATACCGAGTCATTGGACTAGGCTCCTATGCATGATAGCAAAGGCGGTGACATGCTATCACCAGCATCACTAGTCTAGGATGCTTTTCTGCATTCATTTTGAGTTTCTTGGTTAGATGACCGATTTTGTCTTGGACACAAAACATTTTGTAAAAACCATAAACAGCTATCTATTTTTTTATTTTCAAAGTTATATTTTGGTTAAGTTATGGAATCCTAATGCAAATGTTGATGTGAAATGCTTTCTTTACAAATGCTACAAATCTCTATTTAACACATAGTTTGCTAATGAATCGGTCAATGTGTTTAAGTTTATGGAAATGTGTTGATATTGAATGGAATAAAAATGTATTTCCAAAATCCTAAATAGCTGGGTTTTGAATAGAATAAATGCCAGTAAGCTGTAGAAAGACGAGTTATAAATCTAGCCTGACAACGAGTTGGCGTATGCCATGTGAAATGGCATCAGAGAGAAGTTCAATCAACACGCTAGACTCAACAATGTTTTTCATCGATCGACCAATACAAATCCCCTTGAAACTTACTAACTTGCTGTTTGGAGCGAAAATGGCCCAGGCCATAGAGGATAGGTTCTGCATACTATGACTAGCTCCATCGACATACCCAACAAATGTTTCCAAAAAGTCCGACATCTACAACAAATGCAAACTGGATTACCTAATCAAAATGACAACTCTAAAAGAAAGCACTCAAAAATGCAATAAAAGCACATGTACAATGAGTTTACTACACTCAATCAAGCATACTAACATTTAAGATACAACCCGTTTTGAGGCTGCGATAGTGGAATCCCGTCATAATCGACCAGCTCATAGGCTCCTTTTGTCAATACTCATTTAACAATGTAGGGGCCCATCCATAATGGTTCAAGTTTACCTGCTCCTAATTTGTCAGAGTCCTGATCGTAAAGTAAGAACAAGTCACCTTCTGGGAAGACATGAGGCTTGATATTTTTTCATATTGCGCCTTAACGAGTTTCTTATGTGCTTCATTAGCCAACGCGACATCACGATGGGTTTCATCCAGACGAATTAGTTCCAAGAAATGAGCCTCTTCTTTAGAAGTTTCGGGAAGCAGATCGATTGCAAGCTTGAGTGATGAGATTTCACACTGAATTGGTAAGACTGCTTCTAGACCATACACCAACTGAAAGGGTGTAAATCCAGTCGCATTTCTCACCAAAGTCCTATATGTTCACAGAGTTGAGTACAGGATTAAATACCAATTTCGTTTGTGGACTCCAATCATTCTCTGCAGCATGTGCTTAAGGACTTTGTTGATTGCCTTAACTTGTCTGTTAGCCTACGGATAATATGGAGTAGAACTAGCATGGGACAGTCCTAATTTGGCAGTCAATTTTATCATCATTAGATTGTGAAAATGTGACCCATGATCTTTGACTATAGCCTATGGTACACCAAATCTAGAAACTACATGATTGAAAAAGAAAAGAGCAACCGCTTCACCGTTTTTGTTTAATGTAGGCATCACCTCGGCCCATTTTGTAAAATAGTCGACAACGACTATAATATACCCATGCCCCCTGATCGAGGTGGGGCTACATGTCATGAAATCAATGCCCCATTTAGCAAATGGCCCAACAACAACTACTGGATGCAGTGGTACAAGTGGTAATCTAGTTTTTCGATAAAAAATCTGACAAGCACGACAACTTCTGACTGAAATTATGTAATCTTTGAATATGGTGGGCCAGAAGTAACCAAATCGTAAGATCTTTTGTGCAGTAGTGTAACTAGATAGATGTCCCCCACAAGCACCTAAATGACAATCATTCAAAACTTTTTCGGCCTCCTCATGCATGAGGCACCTTCGTAGAACTGTATTGACACCATGATGGTAAAGTGTATCACCAACGATCAGATAGCCTTTGGCTTGGTATTGAGTACGCCGTTGTTCAAAGCGAGAGATGTTAGACCTAAAAGTTTGGGTTTGGAGAGAGAACAGTATATCCCCATACCATGGATCAGTTGACGATATCAGAAACAGATTCTCATCCACGGTTGATGCTTTGGATGTTAAATCGTTGGATGATGAGGGACGGTCACAAAGTAACTCCGCGAAGACGAGAGACTTCTTTGATTTGGATTTGGTGAATTCCAGATCAAACTCCTACAAAATAGCTATCCATTTGGAATAATTTTCCCCCAATGATTGACGCGACAGAATGTAGGTCATAGGGTTGCAATCTGACACAATAGTAGTTTTGCGAAAGAGAACATAGTGTCGAAATCTTTGTACTGCTTGAACAGCTGCTAAAGCCAACTTTTCAACATAAGGTTACTTGTTTTCTGTGTCATTAATATTGGGACTTAAATAATATATAGGATGTTTTATTCCATTATCTTCTTGCACTAAAACCATGGTGATGGTTGTATCTACAACGACGAGATACTGGTTGAAGTCTTTTTGATAGTTAGGAGCGTACATTAATGATGCTTTTATCAGGGAATCTTTTAAAGCATCAAAGGAAGCTTGCACAACCTGATCCCAGTGGAAGGGTACTCATTTTTTCAAAAGACGTGTATAACCTTGAGTGAGTTTAGCATAATGTGAAATGAATCTCCTCAGAAAGTTAGCTTTCCCTTGGAGTCTCCGAATCTGAAGCAAATTTGAAGTTGGAGGCATGTCAAGGATTGCCTGAACCTTAGAAGGGTCGAGTCGAATTTTGTCCTTAGAAACTAAAGAACCAAGCAATGAACCAGAATCAACACAAAACACACACTTGTGCGGATTGAGTTGTATCTTGTAGTGTCGGCAACGTAGAAATATGGCTCTCAAATGGTGCAAATGATCAGTCCATTTTTGCGAATGAGCCGGAAAATCGTTAAGATATGATTGAACGATGTGCTTGATGTCATGGAAGGTGTAATTCATTGCCCTCTAAAAGGTTGCTCCTGCATTCTTGAAACTAAAAGGTAATTTATGATATGTGAATGTGCCCCACAGACATATAAATGTAGTTTTTGACTGGTCCTGTGGGTGGATATTAATTTGATTGTATCTGGAAAATCCATCCATGAATGAAAAGATTTCGCATCCGGCAGATTCATCAATTATCTGGTTGATAAAGGGTGTAGGATAATACTCCTTTGGACATGCTCGATTCACATCCCTATAATCGACGCACACTCTAATCGTTCCTTGTTTTTTCATTACAGGAACAATATTCGATACCCAATCAATGAGAGGAACAGGGTAAATGAAACCAACATGTAAAAGTTTTTCAACTTCTGCTTTAATGGGAGCAGCTTTCTTCAGATGGACAGGTCGAAGTCGTTGTTTTACTGGTTTGACATCTAGATACATCTTGATTTCATGTTCAAAAATTCTTGAGTCAATGCCTGGCATTCTTCATATGACCATGCAAAGACATCTCTGAATTCACGAAAAAGAGTGCAATCAATCTCTAGTTCTGATGGAGAATAAGATTTTCCAATGTGAATATTCTCTACAACATTAGGTTTTATCAAAATATTAATGGTAATAGTTTCTTCAATGTTGGACAGATTTCGCTTGGAATCTACTGTATTTACAGTATTTAATAAAAAATAAAAAAATGAAGGATGATTGAGGTCGTTTGAATAATCTTCATTATCATATCAAAGGTGGGAACGATGGTGGTAATATTCACACGGTGTCTCTCCTATCATCATTGATTGGATGATTCCTTCGTCTATAGAATGTATACGAGACCAAGGATCAGAAGGGGTACCATATTTTAAAGACCTATCTATCCAAACACTTGTCGAGTGCTGATTTGCGTTTGCCACCCAAGCCCAGAAAATTGATTGCTACAAACATTCGATGGGGCTTGAGGGAAATACCTCACGACGATCCTCACTATCAAAATGGTCAGAACTCTTCTTAAACTAAGATGATGTAGAAGAGATCATTTGATAGGTTTCCACTATGGCCACTTCCGCGAAACTAGATGGAGGCGAGAGGGAAAAAGTTCCCATTAAGGAAGGATCTTTTAGGAGACCTACTCCAACATTTTGAAGCGATCAAGAACTTCCATGGATCAATGTAATGCTTCCAGTAGCTTGTGAATTGTTAGGAAAAGGCTAGTTGGTCAATGATTGTGATTCCACCTTGGAAGGGAAATGCAATCTTTCTAAAATATGTAGACACAATGGCAGCCATAGCATAAATCCAGGGCCTTCCCAGTAAGATGTTGTAATCAAGGTTTCCATCAATAACCTCAACTTCAATCTCTATTGTCTTGCCCCCCAGTTCAGCTTGCAAGTTACTTAAAATCCCATACAGAGTGTATGTTCTTCCATCGAATGATTTTAATGTTGTTGACGATCACGACAAGGGTGGTGAACCAAGAGTTTTCCAGCAACTCATTGACATAATACAGGTAGATGCTCCCTCATCAATGATGGTTCGATGAAAATTTTTATTAAGGACTTTTAGCTGTATAAGGAAAGCGAGTTGGGTAATTGAGGTGTATATCCTTTATGATTAAATGCCACAAGATTGGAATCCACTGGATCAATCCCACCTATTGTTGATAACAAAGCCTGCTTTTGGGAGGGACAATTTTGCAATACCTCAAGTGTCGACATAGATGATGGTGATTGAGCTAGATCCTCCACTATATTATAATTCTGAGTGGCTCAAACACGAGGATTAAATGTTGATTTATGTACGACTCCCTTTGGCGGCTTTATAGTTAATTAAGGAATAATGGGTAGAACAACCTCTGGCGAAGTTTTTGTCGAACCACTAGGTTGATCTGTAGCCTGGTTGTTTGATGAAGATGGATTCCCATAATATTTATTCCTTGTTGATATCAAAGCATCATTTTTCTTGTTTGAGATGGATATCATAAGCACTTGGGATGTGGAAGCATGA
The DNA here is from genome assembly GCA_000404065.3 of Pinus taeda. Lineage (NCBI taxonomy): Eukaryota > Viridiplantae > Streptophyta > Pinopsida > Pinales > Pinaceae > Pinus > Pinus taeda. The sequence goes on from APFE031517316.1 coordinate 82,053, forward strand.
TCGATAGCAACTAGATTAGTTTCTGGGTTTGGAAACAGATCAGTCAACACCGTTGAGGTTTTCCAAGCCTTCAAAAGTTTTCAAACCTCATATCGATGTGGACGTTCCCTCGTATAATGCTCCTCATTACATATCAAACATGGAAAATGAGGAGGTTTCTTTGGCCCATTAGGGTTCTCAGAAGATTTTTCAGGAGTTGAATTCTCCTGTTTCTTCTTATTATTTTTCACTTTCTTCTTACCCCCTGGTTGCTTTGGATTCTTGCCCTTGTCAGATGACACGACATTAATCTTCGAGGCAAGAGGTTTGTCATTTGCATTCTGACTAGAAATAGCAAGAGCTTTACCAGATGGAGCCCTTGCGGTTTGTGTGCTTGAGGTACCGATCACACCATCACCGGCATGAGAGTCCCTATTTGATTTAGGAGGAGGTGGAACGAAAAATTCTAGTCTAGGAGCATCAAGAATTTTTTCATAGAGTGTGCCAGACTAAGTATAGATCAAGTCTAAATATTGGGCACGAGCAATGAATTGCTCTTCAGTGAAAACTCCTCCTTTCACTGAGGAAAACTCCTCCTTTCACCACATCCTCAGTGATGGATGTAAATAAGGACTTAATAAACCACTCATCTAAAAGTTGATCAAGAACATACGTCTTTACCATTTGACAACGCCGCCACTCATGAATATGATCAGATATGTGAGTGGTCGTGGTCTATTTAAAGTTTGTAAGGAGTTTTGTTCCCATTTCGTACGTGATGGGTAACTGAAAGTGGGTTAGAAAAGTAGTGGCGAGGGTGCTGAAGTTATCAAACAAAGCTCTAGGCAATTCAATATACCATTTCGCTGCCAGACCGATGAGCGTTCTCTGAAAAAGGTGAAGCCTAATTGAATTATCATTTAGGGTGTTAGATGAGCACCGCAAATGAAAAGTCATTACGTGATTCGATGGATCTTCTCCTGGATTTCCATTGAATTTAGGAACATCGAAGGGAAGTATATGAGGAATCGTTGGCCACCAAGGGGTGTATGCAATTGGATCATTTGTTAACCGGTTCAAATCTAGTAATTCTAGAGTTGCTACAAAAGGCAGTTGTTGATTCAGGTTAGGTGAAGCATACCCAGGATAAGATGGAATCACCTGAGCAGTAGGTCTTTGCATACCAGCATAATGTATCTGATGTTGGTAACTTTGATAAGTTGTTGGACAAAACCAGTATAGTGTTGTTGTCAATGATAACCATTTTGAAAATGCGGATGTTCATTACCTACAAAGCCTTGTTGTTCAGGTCCTTAGTAGGCTTGATATTGATCAAATCCAGTTTGAGATTGTAAACCAAGCCCAAACTGAGGTTGGGTTTGCTGGAATTGCGGTTTTTTGTATTGTACCATCCATGGTTGTTGGACCATTTGCTGTTACCCAATACTGGAAGATTAACCAAGATGCGGATTGACAATACCCTTTGTGCCTGAGTCATTCCAGATAAGGAAGCACTAACTTGAGGTTGTGATTGAGTTGTAGAGACAAGTGGCTGTTGTATCGTAACCTAAGAGACTTGAGGTTGAGACACAAAAGGTAGTGCTTGTACTTGTGACACAGTCATAATAACAGGTGTAGTGGGAATATTCGACACAAGCTAGATCGGTTGCATTGAATATACAACCCTTGGTTGTTGTGGCAGTATTTGTACCCAACTACTGGATGTAATTCTAGTTTGACCTGAATTTTGTTGTAAACTCTCATATGGTTCCCTAGGAGGGAACAATGAAAAAACATACTACCCTCCATATGGCAGTAGTCTAGCATTTAAAGGATATATCGGTCTTTGAAGATTGGTCTACCCAAATTGATACTAGCATGCAGGATCATATTGCTGAGTTTCAACATAAGAAATACCAGATGGGACTCCAGATGAATAAATAGGAGTAGACCATGTTACTAAAGCATCCCCTGAGTGGACTCTAGCTGGTGATCGATAACTAGCCAGAACATATGGTATATCAGCAAACATTGTAGGAATGGCAACAGGGAGTTCTGTCGTAGCTGCATCAGATGATACAGTCCTAGATGTTGATGGTTGCTCAGACATATTTAGTCTATCCAAAATGTTTCCTAGCGATTTGACAGGAACTTGTGATGAAGGAGGATTAAAAGAACCAAACTCAGGAGTAGAAGGATACAAATGAATCCCAATTCCAAAATGTAACGGAGTACTAGATGGAGGATCCTTTATTATCTCCTCTATAGCAATCAGACCAAGTGGAAGAGGTATTCCATAAAAGATTTCTGGAGCCAAAGAAGGTATAGATTTTGCAGTGACAGATACTAGAAGGATGACGCTTTTTGAATTCTAAAACTGAACTTCCAGATGTTCAGGTAAGTGAACTTCAGTCTCAAAGGGAGGTTCTTGAACAACTACTGGTTCGAATGTAGCTTTGGTTTGAACTGAGGTGGGTTCCAAATCAACTCTAGATGGAGTTGTTTCAGGTATAGAAGTGTCTACTGTTACACTAAGATCAGTTCTAATGTCCTCTTGTAACTGTGGAACTTCTTCTCTAAAGGCAGATGTACCAGAAATGATCAGAGTAACTGTAGTCTCTGACGATGGTGAAACAAACGTTTCAAATAAACCAGATGAATTGGACTCAATTAAACAGGATCGTTTTGCCCGGATTGGCTTCGCTTCCAAAATCAAAGATAGTTGACTCGCTAGTCTACGTGAACGACGGGGTTTTGATTGACTTTCTCCCACGATTGCAGATTACTTGACCAACTCAAAATTAAGGGGAAAATGATATTATTACGAATTCAATTAATTTTAATGTCGCTTTGACACAACTTTTCTTTTTCAATTTTTAAGAGTCAATAAAAAGCTAAAGATGACTCTAGTCTCCTTCGATTTTTAATGAGCCTGAAGTGACAAGTGCTCAGATGGACCTTTTTTTTTAAAGAGTCGAAAAGGAATGAAAGTGACTACTCTAGAAATCTAGACAGAGGGATTACCAAACCAATCACAAAACTGCATTATACACCTTGGTGATAAATTAAAGAGAAATTACCAAGGACTTATGTACGGCAGTCAATCTTCGCAAATGTTGCATTCAGTGCATTGTGATCAATAAGGCAGCAGACTTGGCTTCCTATGGATAAAGGATATAAGCCTATTGTGGTCTCCCAATAGATACATGATGGTACGGGGAGCACAAGTCCATGCTAGCACTTGTCGTATCAAGGAGGACGAATGACCCAACCTTCAATGAAAATGATAGTTACTAGATTTTACGATGCCAGAACACGTTTCTAGCCTAGACCTCTAGATGTGTTGCGTTAAGTTCCAAAGCATTGTTAGGTTCATTGAAATTTATTTTAGAGTTGATCTTTTTTAAATTTTGTGTTTCAATGGTTCACCAGGTGTTGATGATTTTGAAAATTCCTACAATGTAATCTACAATGATAAACAATCTTTGTTTATTTTGAGCAATGAAAATCCTAGCTACTAGGGAAAGAAGATTGCAATTCTTTCAAACAAAGAGCAAAGAGCACACACTAGTGCATTTTTCTAAATCATTGTTCACACACAAACTACAAAATACTAAATGCGAATGCATGTATTTGTTTTTCGTTCTCCTTAATGTGAAAAATGCAAAAAAGGAAAACTAAATGTAGCAAAGATCTGAAATATTTCTTTCAAAATGACATTTTTGACAATTTATTCTTCAAAAGTGAAAGGAATACTGAACGACACTTTTCAATTTTGAACAAAAAAATGCTTTCGACACTTCGAATAAAATCAAATCAAACCAAATACATGATGAAAAGTTCAATCGACTATTCAGGGAAGGAAGAATCCACGACACTTCTCTTTTCGACACAAAGCGACAATTATGACACTTTTTGTACGAAAGCGACAGATCAATTTAAGCAAATGTTTCGACAAAGGATTGTAAACGATGAACAAATACATAAAAACATTTACTAATCCTAATATAATAGAGGCTGACCTATGTGATACAAGTAGGCTTCAGTAAGGACGTACTATTCATAAGCAACAAAACAACTAAACAAAACTGAAAACAAGGTCAAAAACCCAAATTTCTAGAATGGAAATAGGTTCAGTTAGTCATCACACCTGGGCTTCACAAAAACAGGAATGCATCACACTTTACGCACTCAGGAGGTGTGATGCATACTGGGTTATAGTGACAAATAGTGCGATGGGCCAGGGAGCGCAATTGAAATGGGTTTTGGCCTAGATGTGCAACTGTTTTCAATGAGCTAAGCTGAGCTTTGATGGAAAGTAAAGAGCAAAGTACAAAGGAATGTATTGAGAGGTTACTGAGCTACCGAAAGGGCATCTAGAATGATTGTAAGTCAAATGTTTAATTCGTAAACTAAACCAGAGATTGACTGAAGCAACATTCATCTACTATGCAATTTCAAAGCAAGAGAAGTTCGAAGGCTACTTGGATGGCTTCAGGCTCTGTCTATAGTTTAGAAAACAAACAAGAGCAAAAAAACAAACATCTATTTGTTCCCCAATGGAGTTTCCAATTTGTTTCTAGGAAAACTAGTGTCTTGTCAAATGACTATCCCTCTAGGTTGGCAACTACCCTGGAAACAATAGTTTAAAGCAATTCATCGTTTTCTTCTATGTGTAATAGATAAAAGAAAGATAAAGGAACCAACCTGGAACTTCCTATTAATCCCTTGCTTGATCTCTCTCCCCCTTGACAGAACTTGCAACTCCTCCCCGTACTTAACCTGCTTGGAGAGTACCTGTAGAAACACAGTAACAAAGAACGGTCAAAGCATCTTGATATATTACAACATAAACATTACAGAATAAGATATATAATAAACAAATGATAGCATTCACAAATGGTAACAATCACAATTGCACAATCATATGGAAGAAAACTTGAAGAACTTTATTAAATAGAAGGGAGAATTACAACCCAGTTTTCTAATCCAGCATCATCCTCCTATAATCAATCCCTCTTCACCTCATGAAATAGCAAGATCACACCAACAATACAATGCTCCTTCCTCAATTACAAACTATTAGCACTTCCTTGCAATTCACAATATTCCAGCCTCTAGATCTCTTAAATGAGGGATCCATTTATAGATGTTTGCAAGGGTGTGAGTCATATTTGGTGTTTTGATTTGTGCCATTCCACTTGTTACAATTGGTTCCACTTGGATATTTCTTGTATCTCTTACTCATCCCTGGGTGAATTCAAAGAGGCAAGTGGCATAGGAGAAGTTTCTAGAATATTCCATGAGCAACCACCTAGCAAACTATCTTGGACATTTGTCCATCCTCACCCTTTGCACCCTATAGAAGGCCTAAATAGTATGCATCGCACCTGGGCAGTGTAACACTCAGTATGCATCGCACCTTGCCAGTGGAGCAGTCAGTATGGTTCAGTTTAGGCCAATTCTGGATGGTTTCTCAGGTGGAACTTTTGGGGAATGATGTAATCAGATGACTATGTTCTTTTAGGGTATGAAACAACTCTTTTAGGGGTTGAAGAGCCCTAGTTTATCGACATATAAGCTTAGGTTTGATGTGCCCAAATATGTCTATAACAGTCGTGAATGGAAGAATTACATTCTGAGGAAGGAAATGGTCATCCACAAAAACTATTGACCCCTATAGTTCATACAGACACAAGGGAATATGCAAAACGATCTCCATAAGAAAGGGTCGACCTGCCTACAATAGTTCCATTGGAACATTAAGTACAAGAATGGAAGCACCAAATGCTGCATAATTCCTCAGTCGAACACCAGTCATGGAATTGATCACTGTTCTCGACTCCTGTGGGCATGAGACTTCGAGGTGGCTGCATCTTTACCAGAGAAATCGAAAATTCAGCAACATGTACCAAACACTCTTGGAAGGCAGGAAAGTTACAAATTTTCACCTTTAGGATGCACTTTTATGCCACTTGGGACACATTTTTGTTCCTTCAAGTGAGCGTTCCAAGATGATTTGGGAGGAACACTATAGTTGGGTCACTGGACATTTTGGAGTAGAGAAAATAATGGTGTATTGCAGAAGTATTTTTGTTGGCCGAAACTTCATTAGGATGTTGGGAAGTACATTAGATCCTAGCAAGGCCTATATACTGCTCTACCTACTCATAGTTGACCTTGGGAATCTATGTCCATGGATTACATGTCAGGCCTTCCTTCTACTAATCATGACAATGACTGCATTTTCCTGGTCATCAACAACTTCTCTAATATGGCCATAATGGCAGCCTACAAGAAGAGTACCAAAGTAGAGGCCAATGCTAAGATCTTCTTTGAGAAATTGTGGGTACACTTTGGGATCCCACACTCCATTGTTTTAGATCGGGACAACAAATTCTTGAGTGCATTTGGGTCTATTCTCTCATTGACGATCGATACAAAACTTATTAAGTCCATGACTTTCCATCCCCAAATTGATGACCAAACATAGGTTATCAACAAGATGATCGTACACATTTTGCATGTACAACTCGAAGCATCCACACACATGGAATGAAAGCATCCCCTATGTCTAACAAAACTACAACAGAGCTCTCCACATCTCAACGGGCCACAACCCCTTTCAGCTAAGGTTGGGATTTTAACCATTATGTCCCATTGATGTGGTCATACCATTTGCAACTACTCAGGAAGATTCAAATCGCGTCTAGTCCGAAGCCAATAGGGTTAACAACTTAATTGAGCACATTCAACATATTCACCAATAGGTCCATGATATATTGGACAGATCCAATGCAAAGTACATGTAATGTCATGATCATCATCTAGTGTCGCACAAGTTCCAGGAGCGCGACAAAGTTTGGCTACATTTGTAGAAGGAGCACCTCACTGGACCCCACCACAAGCTTCACCCACTCCAATATGGGCCATACACCATCACCAAGGAAGTCGATGACAATGCCTTTAAGCTCAACATCCCACCATTCCTCGGTCTACACCCAGTGTTCAATGTAGAATGCCTTCCGCCATACGTTCCACCATTATTGGACACATTTGACATTGTAGAACAACTCACACCAATAGAGCTTAACCAGAATTGTGTGGAACTGGACACAACTAATCAGACCATGGACAAGTAGATCAAGGACACTCACCAATGGAGGATCCAAATATATCGAGTTGTCAAAGTAGGCTAACTCCTTCACCAGGGGAAGTGGTTCACCAAGGACTAGGTTCAACAAAAATTTCCTCACCTCATGGAGGCTCTACACACAATGGGGGGCATTTCTTCCTAAGGGGGGAGGACTGGTCGAGGTGGATATTGGTGGCCACCCACCTATTCCACCTATACCTCCAGTTGGTTTCATATGTTTCCTTGCTTATTTCAACATTTTCTATTTTTAGAATTTTTTCGGGTCCTGAACTTCAAGAGTAGTTTTGACCCGCTAAACAAAGTTTTTTTGAGGTCTGTCACAGGCCCATATATATAGAAAAGGGCCTACCACAAATCCTATAATAATTAGGGAGACCTTTCCAACAATGTATCATACACGCCAAATGAAGATAATATGACCAAGTTAGGACCCCGAGAAGTTGGTTACCCAACTAACCCAAATGGGGCCCACAAACTCTTAGTATTACATCTCTTGGGGTTAGGGTTTTGGTTGTTTAGGGTTTTCTCTTGTTTTTCAATAATAAATATGCCCTTGAGCCTCGTTTTAACACAGTTCAGGGGCATGTAGCTGCCACATTTCTTCTCAGAGATAAGCTACTATAGACCAAGCTAGTTTATTCCCATTTTGTTTGTAAGCATATTTTGGTATTATGATATTAATGAAATGAAGTGTTATTTCTACTACATATTTGTATTTATGGTTATATCTATAATTTATTGCATTCATGTTTAAGTTCAGATCAATTTACAGGCTAGAACCACACCCATTGAAGAGCCAAATTTTGTCACAAACATAGAGGTTGAGTTTTCTATGGAAGAGGGACAAGTTTAACTTGAAGAAGGGGTTGAATATACCAAGTAAAGAGGCAGGATCCATCAGAGAAAGTGATATTTTGTTATATTTGTACAAAAATTAACCTATACAAAAATTTCCTACAAATGAGTTCTTAGAGAAAGAAAATATACAATGGCAAGAAACACTAAACAAATACACAAATATTTTCCCTTGGATCCCAAAACTGGGACTACCAGATTGATTTTTCATTATATTCCTTTCATGTTACAACACATACATATACATGCCGAATCATTCATAAACCCTAATCTGTTAACCCTGGATTAGAACATAATTGTAGTTCCCTTGACTGTATCTACAAGACACCATGGGCAAAAAACCATCATACCCAAAACCATGTGCAAAACCCATTCAAAAAACCATAGGTAGGTCCACCCACCTAATATATGCACATGGGGCTAGTCATGGAAATAATATAACACACACCCAACAATATCAACCATGATTCGAGTTTCTCCTTGGGAAAACGGTTGAGTTCCACCACTGTTCTCAATGTGTGTTAATCATCGGCTGTATAAGGCCAACCTGAGTAGATGACAAGAAGGGTGTAAACAAGTCCAACCAATATTCAATGATACAACAACTACAATGAAGAAGTTGACCTTATAAAAACCTTTATCCTCAATCAAGTTGACCAAGACATTCAATGTTGAAGCAGTTACAAAAGAGAGTTTACTAGCAATTATTATAATGACAAGTAATATTCAGTATATTGATAAAGAAGTTGTTTCATCAAGTGAGATCAAAGGAAGAAGCAAAGTATTGGGTAGTAGTTAATCTCAGTCACTAAGGTGTCTATTGTATAAAGTAGAAAGGGCAGAAGAAAAATCATCAAGGGAAAAAAAGGAAGAGTAGAGAGCACTCCAAATTTCATTATCAGCACCAAATCAGAATCAAAGACATTTGTACACAAATTATCATCATTGTACTTGTTATGGTTTGTAAGTTCAAATTCTTGTAAAAAAAATGTAAAGACAATTTTGAACAAATACTATAAGAGTCAATAGGTCATGATAATTGTGGTTTGTACAAGGGTTTTTTGGTTTGTCGTTGGAACAAGGGTTTGGTCCTAGGGTATATCAGGACAAGGGTTTAGGTCCTAGATTTGTTGGTTAGTCAAGGAAAAATTATTAAACATCATTGTAAAGTGGGCCATTGTCCCTGGTATGAGAGTCCACAATTTTTGTAATTAATTTTTTCATTTTCAGGATGGTAGGGTGGTTCCAGGAAGGTCGTTGAAGACACCTTCAAGTAGGTTCTTGAAAACGCTTTAGGGTGGTAGGGTGGTGCAAGGGAAAGTTGGTTATTACTAGGGTGTTATCACATCCAATCAATTGACTATTGATAAAACCAAGGGAATTGGGGTGTCCTTCCAACGGGTGTTGGATAAGAATGTTTTTCTAGAGTTCTAGGAAGTCATAGCTTTGTTTTCAGTTAGAGTGTTAGGTCCCTATACTACTAGTGTAGCCCATTATTGTTATTAGTACAACACCCTTATTGTATTCTTGTGCCCATGTAGTCCCCATATTGTTATTATTGTGCCCCGTAGAAGCCCACTATTGTTATTGTTGTGCCCTTAGAATATTATTGTTATGTCGGCTCTGATTACATTGTGACCCTTAGACTCCTATATATAGAAAGGAGGTCTTTTCATTTGTATCATCAAAGAATTATTCATTAGTATAATGAAAAGGAGGTTTCCCCCTCAAACAGGCTGATTTTGAAGTCGTTGATCTATCTTTTCTTCTATTTTGTGAGCTGGTTGCATAACATTTGGTATGAGTGATTTGGATTCTAGGGTTTCACTACTCCAAACAGGTCATTGTCGAATTTCCACAATAACTTTATTTCTACGATGTTTCAAAAAATGAAATTAAAACCCATTTGAGCTGAAATCGTGATAAACCTCGAATCCAAATTTCAGATCTTGTCTCACTATATTTTCGGACATATGATCCAAGGAAGTTATGGATTGTGCAAGCTCGCGAATTACTTCCCAAACAGGTGACCTTGGGAAAGTCACCATAACTTTCACTCAAAGCATCAGATTCAAATTTCATAAGAAGTTGCAAAAATAGGACGAACTATAGTTTTTGGTTTATAGTTTTTAGGCCCAGAGTTCGAAACAGTGACACGTGACAGGTCGTACAAGTTCGCTCCACTGAATTAGTCTATAATCAGGTCATCATGGGAGATTTGGCATAACTATTTCTTGAAGAATCCAATATTGATCAGAATGGTGGGGTTATAAAGAGGAAAGAGGGCTACCACAAGACACAATTTTAGACCTTGAATATAGAAAATTATAGATATACAACATATTCAATATCGAGCTCCTACAAAGCGAAAAACAAGTGTGTAGTTTTGTTTTGTTTTGTTTTTGTTTTTGTTTTTTTTTTTAATTTGCATAAGTTTGGTTTGAAAAATTAGTTTGAAGTGATTCAAAGGGTATAATGAAGCATAATTATCATTAATTGATGCCATGAAGAAATAAAATGGAAACACCTAGTAAGAAACCTGAAATATCTGCCGTGACTCATGAAGAAGAGGAAGAAATGTAACATGATATATCAAAATTACGAGACCAAGTGCAACAAATTTCACTCTCACAAAAAGTAACAGAAGCTAAGATGGATGGTTTAAAGAAAGGCATGGAAGCTAATATGGATGGAGTGGAAGTAAATATGGATGGAATGGAATCTAATATGGAAGCTAAGATGGATGGTTTGGAAGAAAAAATGAAAGAAAACATTGAAGAATTCAAGAAAGACATGGAAGATTTGAAAGGAGATTTAGCAAAGTTGCTACATGAAATGCTTCCTAATGGTGAAAAGGTAGTGGAGGCAACTCATGATGAGAAAAAAAAGTAATGTTAATCATGATTTCATAGAATCTAACATTGGATTGAATACTCACCATGTTCCAAATATCAATATGAGGAAGTTTGATGGCAAGGATCCCGTAACATGGATACTACAGATGGAGAAATCTTTCGATCTCCATAATGTGAAAAACACACAAAAGGTATGCATTGAAACTTTATATTTGGAACCCAACAATTTTGTATGGTATCGATGGCTTTTCTCTCATAAATAAATTGTCACTTGGTCAATTTTTATGGAGGAAATGATAGCACATTATGAGGATACAAAAAGCAACACCTTATTTATCCAATTGATAAATATCAAACAAAAGGGGTCAATGGTGGAGCACATTGAGGAATTCAAAAAATTGAATATAAGGGTAAAAGGTATTCTAGATGTGCATAGGATTTATGTGTTAATAAGGACTTTAAAGGATAACATCCAACATGAGCTTCACCTTTGGGTACCTGATTCATTGGATAAGGCATTCAGATTGGCAAGAAATATTGAAAGGAAAATTATGGAAACAAAGAATCCTACCACTCACAACTATAAATATGTAAGTTTTGTTCCCCCTAGCCTTCCATAACCTACAAGGTGTTGGCATTATGACATAGGCTTGCACTATGGCACATGTATTGTTCTTGATGGCAACTCACTCAGCAAATCATTCATATGACAGTTCAGACTCTCAAAATAAAGGAAAAGAAGGTATATGCAGGTTCTCGTTGACCAAGCCGCGTATACACGAGGTATCACCAATCAAAAGGCGCGTATGTGTATGCACGCACTTTCATGCAAGGAAAAGCACGTACATGTGAGAAAACTTGTTTTTTGTCCATGGTTTTTGGTCCTTGGTATTTGGACCATGGTATCTTGTCCGAAGTGTTGAACCCAGGTGTTGCTTCTAAGTGGTTTTGGACCATGGTATTGAGTAAGGCCTAAGACTATAAAAGGGGAAGGAGATCATTAGGAAAATACACTCAAGCATTGAATATCTTATGAAGAGAAAGATCTAGAATACTGGTCATTGGGTTATGGTGCATAGCTGGATCTGAATCAAGGAGGAACTTGAGTGCTAGAAGAAGGATAATTTCTATTGATGGGTCAAGATCTCAAGGCTTGAAGAGAAGTATCTTTATGTGATTTTGATCTATTATATTTCACATCTATAAATTTGATGATCTAGGTATAACAGATGTCTGAATAGTTGAAAAGGGTAAATTATCTTTTATAGATCTGTACGCAGGTTCAACATAGAAAAGGTGCGTATACATGCTGGTTCGGTAATTCAAAATGGCGTATACGCAGGTTTGCCTTAATATAACAGCGCATGCACACAAATTCTACATATTGAAGTAGTGTACATCTCATAAAATATGTTTTAGCTACTTTTATTTATTGTACCAGTGTTATGGGTTCAGGATTGGTTTCTGGTTATTGTTATTATATTTTGGTTACAACATTCAGAGAAGTGATTGTTTGATTTGGTTTTGGTTGGTGCAAAGGAGATTGGTTGATGCAGATATATTTGATGTTTGATTTATGTTATTGATGGATCCAGTCTGAAAATTTATGAAACGTGGTCCCTGGAAGAAAAGCGAAGGTTGTAGCCTTCTGTAGGTCAGCACCTATGTACTAGTACATTAGCTAATACAAGACCTAAGGGGGTTGTAGCTCCCTTCCATGAGAAGTTGGAGAATGAGAGAAGGTTGTAGCCTTTTGCAAGTAGAAGCCTGCATACTAGCTTAAGACTGTACCAGTACATAAATATTTATAAAAGAAGTTTCTTATTAAAAGAAGATAGAGATGAATTGCAGTAGGTGGTTTTCACCCACATTAGGTTTCCACCTTATATCTTGTGTTCATGTGTGTGATTACCTATACTGTTTACTACACTTGATTAATGTTTTATGGTTTTGATACACAGATTAAGATCAACTAACTAAATTAGAAGTCTGCAAGATATACACAGTTTACTCTAAACACAGTTGTGTATATACGTAGGTTTAATTAACAGAAGTTGTGTATATCACATTTTTTATGGAAATGAAATTTTTTTAAATTGATAATATTGATTCACACCCCCTCTCAGTATTATTTCCAACAATTGGTATCAGAGCAGGTCCCTCAAAAGAAGCTTGATCGCTTGAAGGAAGATCTATCATCATGAACAACTACGAAAAAGAGGCATCCATCAGGCAACCAATCTTTGATGGGAGCAACTTCGTCTATTGGAAGGTAAGAACCACATCCTATCTTCAATATCTTGGTACAGAAGTTTGGGATATTGTGGAAGGAGGATACACATTTCCATCAACAACTCATACAAATACGGCTAGTAAAAAGCAGTATGAAACAAATGCAAAGGTTGTCAATACTCTATTGGGGAGTCTATTTCAATCAAAATTCGTCAAGGTTATGCAGCTCAAAACCACCAAATAAATATGGGACAAGATCATTCTAAGTCATGAAGGAGACGATAAGGTAAAATGTGCAAAACTACAATCTCTCAAAATTCAATATGAAACTCTCAGAATGAAAAATGATGAAAGTGTGGCTAATTATTTTTTCCGTATAGATGAGATTTTTAATCACATGAAAAACTTGGGTGAAGAGATAAAATAAGTTACTTTAGTTGAAAAGGTCCTAAGATCTTTGTCTTCTGAGTTCGAATCAAAATTTTCTGCCATAGAAGAAAAGCAGAATCTTTAGAGTATTACCATGTCACAGCTGCACGAAATCCTAACTTCTTTTGAAATGAGAAAAGGGGGTCCATTAGACATGAGAGAAGCCGCGTTCATAGCTTCAGGAAAAGGAGAATACAATGAGTTAGGACATACGTCAGAAGGAGAGGAAGAATCAAACTTTGTCAAGAACCTTCAACGGGGTTCTGGAAGATTCAGAGTTAAGCTACCTTTCAAATGCTTTGCTTGTGGAAGAGTCAGTCACTATGTGGCCAAATGTCCTCATAAAGGTAAGCTTGATAAAGGTAAGGAACCAGTTAAATGGAACAGAAAATAGAGCGTAAGTAAGAAGAGCTATTATACACATGAAGACAGTGATGGATTTTCAAACAATGATGAATATGAACATGGTAATGATTATAGACTTTTGATGGCTTTTGAAGATGATGATTTCTTGGATGCTACAGATGAAGATGATCTCTATGAAGAAATATTTAAACTTAAAATCTGTTTGGAAGAAAAGAATATGATTATAGATACTCTGACATTCCAACTTGCTGAAAGGGAAAAACATAATGAAAATTTAGAATGTGAAATTGTGGGACTTAGAAAAGATATTGAGAAAACAAAAGATCTTAATCGTAGATTTGTTAAAGGATCTGAAACTTTAGATGAGATTATCAAAGTGCAGCATTCTCCTCTAATAAAGACAGGTCCTGCATATACTGAAGAAGTATCTCAAGCAAAGAAGCCATCCACCTCCAAAAGTTATCTTCATGCAGCAAGAAGAAGTGAACAGGTTGACAATCGTCAGCAAAGGCATAAAGCGGATCACCAGGTAAATCAAGGTCAATATACTTCAAGGATGAACAGAAGCTACAACCAACCAAAGGTAAATCATTCCCAATTTGCTTCAAGAATGAATGTCAATGGAAACTACAATCACCTAGTCAATAGATTTGATAATTGCAGGAATTTCTTTGAGGGCCAATGTTTCTCATGTCATAACTTTGGACACAAAGCTTCTCAATGTGTTGCCTACAAGACCATCATGACTAGAGAAGCATGAAATCAAAGGAGTGTGACTGGGATGAAGAGGACCTACAATAACTTTTATGCTTTTGAAAATGAAATAGAATGCTTTATTTGTAACAACTTCGATCATGAAGATTCTAAATGTAGGAGTAAGTTTCGGAAAACATCTCAAGAGGAGCAAGCTTCATTGGGTCCCAAAACATGGAGAAAGAAAGAACCACAACCAGAAAGATGTGGTATAGCCTTATATGTGGAAGGATAGGAAAATAAGTGGTACAACAATAGGGGATGCTCGAAACAAATGATAGGTGATAAAGAAAAACTTCAGTCATATAGTGCCTTAGAAAAGGAAAGGAAGGTCTCATTTGGAAATGACACCCCTGCACTCGTAAAAGGTAAAGGCTCTATTCTTTTAAAAGAAAAGGTAAAAGCTGGAAATGTTATGTATGTTGATGGCTTAAAGCATAATCTATTGAGTGTTAGTCAAATGTGTGATCAAGGAAATGAGGTAGTATTTCGATCAAATGGATGTATTTTTCATGAGCTTGATACATGAGAAACAGTGATGAAAGGCATAAGAACTCCAAATAATTTATACATACTCAAGGGAGGACAACAACAATGATATCTAAGCAAAAATGATGAACACTAGCTATGGCACAGAAGATTGGGGCATCTAAGCTTCACTCAGATAAGGAAAGCATGCAAATATCAGGCTGTTCACAATCTTCCTGACATCATAATTCCGGACAATACAATATGAAAATCATGTTAGTTTGATAAGAAAACCAGAACACATTTCCCTGAGAAGGAAGGATCAGCTAGTAAGCCACTTGAACTTGTCCATACTGATTTATGTGGTCCATCAAGGAAAAATTCACCTCGTGCAGAAGAATATTTTATATTGTTCATTGATGACTTTTCCAGGATGTGTTGGATAGGACTCCTGAAGCATAAAGACGAAGCTTTCGAAAATTTCAAAGCTTTCAAAGCCTTGGTTGAAAATGAATCAGATCGTAAAATCAAATGCCTCAAGTCTAATCGAGGAGGGGAATTTACCTCGGATGAGTTTTTCAATTTATGTGAAGAACATGGAATAAGAAGGGAATTCTCTACTGCAAGGACTCCTCAGCAAAATGGAGTGGTAGAAAGGATGAACAAAATGGTTCAACAGATGGCTCGTGCTATGCTTGATGAGTCTGGAACTTCGGCAACCTTCTAGGGTGAAGCTGCATTTGTTGTCGTTACTATTCTAAAAAAAAATGTCAAGGTAAATAGCACTCAAACTCCTCATGAACTTTGGTACAGTAAGACTCCTATTGTAAAATATTTCAAAGTTTTTGGAAGCAAATGTTACATCAAAAGGACTGATGAAAAGCTTGGAAAGTTTGAACCTAGAGCAGATGAAGGCATTCTCCTTGGTTACTCTTCCCGAAGTAAAGCATATAAGTGTTACAATAAAAGACTTGGAAAAATTGTTGAAAGTATTGATGTGGTGGTTGATGAAGCAAGCAACAATCCAAAGTAGGTAAAATCCGAAGATTTTGAAGATGATGAGGATTAGCCTTCAACATCAAATCAGACTAATGTTGAAGAAGAAACCTATGAGGCATCAAAAGAATAGACAATGGTAGAAGAAAAGACTCCATCCAGGTATGTCTAGAAGAATCATCCAAAGACTCAAATTTTGGGGCATAAAGAGGTAGGTGTACAAACAAGAAGAACTATTACACAAACATCAAGCTATCTAGCATTACTCTTCTTCGTTGAACCATGAAATATAAGTGAAGCATGCAAAGATGAATGCTGGATCAAGGCCATGAATGAGGAACTTGAGCAGATTGAAAAGAATGACACTTGGGAATTGGTTCCTAGACATAATAATAAGAATGTCATAGGGACCAAATGGATATTCAAAAACAAGTTGAATGAAAATGGAGATGTTATTAGAAACAAGGCCAGACTAGTTTGTAAAGCGTATGCTCAACAAGAAGGTATAGACTTTGAAGAAACTTTTGCACCGGTTGCTAGACTTGAAGCCATAAGAATATTCCTTGCTCTTTCTAGCTTTCAGAAGTTCAAAGTATATCAAATGGATGTGAAATATACCTTTCTAAATGGAGACTTAGAAGAAGAAGTGTATATTGAGCAACCAGATGGATTCATCCTTGGAAATGATCCAAAACTTGTATGCAAAATTAGAAAGGCTCTCTATGGTCTTAAACAGGCTCCAAGGGCTTGTATTATCATCTGGACAAATACCTCCATCAACAAGGTTTTTCAAAAGGATCAGCAGATAGCAATCTAAAATTGATAATGATAAATTGCTAATACTTGTTGTGTATGTTGATGATATCATCTTTGGTAGCAATGAAAGTCACAAGTCAAAACTTTGCTTTGGTGATGCAGAAAGAATTTGAAATGTCCCTACTTGGTGAGCTCACATATTTTCTTGGTTTACAAGTCCAACGAAACAAAGACGATATCTTTCTATCACAAACCAAGTACCTCAAGCAGATCTTGAAGAAATATGGCATGGAAGATTCGAAACCAGTATGTACCCCTATGGTAACAGGTTGCAGCCTCAACGCAAATGACGAATCAGCAGCCATACATCAACCAACCTATAGATCCATGATTGGTAGTCTGCTCTATCTAACATGTACCCATCTAGACATCATGCATGAAGTGGGAATAATTGGAAGATTTCAGGAAAATCCAAAGGAAGCACACCTTCAGGTAGTTAACAGGATCTTCAAATATCTTCAAGGAACACAAAACTATGGCTTATGGTATCCTAGAGACACAGATCTCACACTTCATGCATATATAGATGCAGATTGGGTAGGAAGCACAGATGACAGAAAAAGCACTAGTGGTGGTGCATTTTTTATGGGTTCCAGATTAGTATCTTGGTTCAGCGAGAGACAAAGTTCAATTGCATTATCTATAGCTGAAGCAGAATATGTGGCTGCTGCATCTTGCTGCACACAACTCCTTTGGATGATGCAAACATTGCAAGACATTCAAATCACTTGTACCCCACCTATCTCCATTTTATGTGATAATACAAGTGCAATCAGTATTTCAAAGAACCCAATCATGCATTCAAAGACCAAGCACATACCTATGAAATATCATTTTCTCCAGGAACAAGTGCTTGAACAAAAGGTGAAATTGGAGTATGTTCCCTCCAAGGAATAGGTTTCTGATATATTCACCAAACCATGGCCCAGGGAGACATTTGAATACCTCAGATAGAAGCTAGGAGTAGTTGATGCATCATCTTGCTGTTGACACTTATCTATTTCAGAGAAAAGTGGGTGTACATGAGTCTCATGAAGAACATCCACGTACATACGCTTGTTCCTATGGATACAGTCGTGTATATGTTGGTTTGAAGGAAATCAGTGGGCCAGACTCAGGATGAAAAGAGTCTGATATGGGTCTAACAAAGACCATCTGGCACAGGTTCAAGGGAAGCATATACTTCTAATAATGCATTGTTGGCATTATCTTAGAAGATCTTGGTACAATCTCACAGTTGTTTTTGATTCATGTGGAATAGTTGCAAAGGGAGATCATGGTTGCTAGTTTGGATGATGATTGACAGATGCTGTTGATGATAGTTGTTTATGACTATCATAGTCTTATCTTAGATATTTTGTCTCTATGTCATATATATATATTTTATTATCAAGGTCGTGGAACGACCTATTTTGTTTCCCCACTATGCCTGGGATGGATGATGTAAGGTTTCTTGTGTTATCATGTATAAACTTTTGGTATATCCCCACTTGGTTGGGAGATTGATGTATGTATGAGTCTTTGGTGATAGGAAGGTCATGTATGATGTATAAAATCATGTTCTTATTAGAACATCTTTTTGCAGACCTTGCCTACAGTTAGGGGGAGCATGGACAGCACGACAAAGCAAAAAATTTAGCATGTACTCAGGAGGAGCATAACCCTTTGCCCTTGATGACAAATGGGGAGAATGACTTGGGGTTGCCATCAAGTCCAAAGGGGGAGATTGTTAGCATTATGACACAAGCTTGGCACTATGGCACAGGTATTTTTCTTAATGGAAACTCACTCGACAAATCATTCAGATGGTAGTTCAGGCTCTCAAAATAAAGGAAAAGAAGGTATATGCAGGTTCCCATTGACCAAGCTGTGTATACACGCAATATCGCCGATAAAAAGGAGCATATGCGTATACACGCACTTTCATGCAAGGAAAAGTGCGTACATGTGGGAAAACTTGTTTTTGGTCCATGGTTTTTTGTCCTTGGTATTTGGACCTATGGTTTTGGACCATGGTATCTCATCTAAAGTGTTGAACCCAGGTATTGGTTCTAAGTGCTTTTGGACCATGGTATTGAGTAAGGCCTAAGACTATAAAAGGGGAAGGAGATCATTAGGCAAAGACACTCAAGCATTGAATATCTTATGAAGAGCAAGATCTAGAATATTGGTCATTGGGTTATGGTGCATAGCTGGATTTGAATCAAGGAGGAACCTGAGCGCTAGAAGAAGGATAAGTTCTATTGATGGGTCAAGATCTTAAGGCTTGAAGAGAAGTATCTTTATGTGATTTTGATCTGTTATATTTGGCGCATGACTTGATCTATAAATTTGATGATCTAGGTATAATAGATGTCTAAATAGTTGAAAAGGGTAAATTATCTTTTATAGATCTATACACAAGTTCAACATAGCAAAGGTGCGTATACACGCTGGTTCGGTAATTCAAAATGGTGTATACGCAGGTTTACCTTAATATAACAGTGTATGCATGCAGGTTCTACATATTGAAGTAGCATACGTCTCATAAAATGTGTTTTAACTACTTCTGTTTACTGTAGGAGTGTTTTGGGTTCAGGATTGGTTTCTGGTCATGTTATTGTATTCTGGTTACAACATTCAGAGAAGTGATTGTTTGATTCGGTTTTGGTTGGTGCAAAGGAGATTGGTTGATGTAGATATATTTGATGTTTGATTGATGTTATTGATGGATCCAGTCTGAAAATTTATGAAACGTGGTCCCTGGAAGAAAAGAGAAGGTTGTAGCCTTCTGTAGGAAGAAACCTGCATACTGATATAAGACTGCACTAGTACAAAAATATTGTAAAAAGAAGTTTCTTATTAAAAGAAGATAGAGACGAATTGCAGTAGGTGCTTTTCACCCACATTGGGTTTCCACCTTATATCTTGTGTTCATGTGTATGATTACCTATACTGTTTACTACACTTGATTAATGTTTTATGGTTCTGATACACATATTAAAATTAGCTAACTAAATTAGAAGTCTGCAAGATATACGCATTTTTCTCTAAACACAGTTGCGTATATACATAGGTTTAAGTAATAGAAGTTGCGTATATCACTTTGTTTATGGAAATGAAAAACTGTTAAATTGATAATATTGATTCACCAACCCCCCCCCCCCCCTCTCAATATTATTTCCAACACAAGGTTGACACCACAACAATTGGAAGAAAAAAGAGTGAAAGGGCTATGTTATAGTTGTGATAGCAAATACACTAAAGGTCATAAGTGTGTTGAGAAAAAATTATTTTACATATATTGTGAAGAGGAGGAAGAAAAGGAATAAGAAGTGTCAAAAGAAGAGGATATACACCAGTAACCAAACCTAGAGAAAGAAGAAATTAATCTGACCAGATTGTGTAATGCATTAGCAGGAATTACAACTCCTCAAACCCTCAAGATAAAAGGACATATCAAGAAGAAAAAGGTAATAGTGTTGATTGATTCGAGTAGTACCCATAATTTTATTCATTGTAAGATATCCAAGGAATTGAATTGCATCCCATATCCAGTACCAAAGTGTCAAGTGATGGTTGAAAGTGGAGGAACCATAAATTTCTTTGGAAAGTGCCATAATATAAAGCTATCCACGGGAGAATATGTATTGAATAGTTCAATTATTTCCGTTTCAATGGGTGGTGTTTATTTTGTACTAGGAGTGTAATGGATACAATATTTGGGTACAATAGCTTTTAATTTTCAAGAAAATTGCTTGAAAAAAAAATCGAAAGGACAGGAAGCGGAATTAAGGGGTATCATAGGGAAACCGGGAAAGATATTCAGCGCTAACAACATGACAAATGTTGACACCTAATCATAGGGATTGGGTGAACAATTGTAAATAGTGTAAATAAATAATAAGAGAAAATGGAGAATCATTGGGAGGTGAAACTCAACAATCACTCCCTCATGTATATATCTATGAAAAACCTAAATGAATAAGCATAATCTCATTTGAGGAGTTACCTCCTGGCCTGACATGGTATCAGAGCCAACTCTATTTTTAGCATTCCTTCCCTTATAACTCCCTATTGTCTATTCTGCCTATTCTGCCCATGTTCTGCATTTCTGCAACCTGACACATCTACCTTCTTCCAACACAAATTCCTTAACCTCTCTTAGTTAACACTTCGACGAGATTCCTTTTTGAATACAACAATTTTTTTTCTGAGACGTTTGGAGGGAACAATGGCAATTTCCTCAGCAATTTTATTGTTGGTATGGAAATCGAGTGTCATATGAAAGTATTACCTCTCTATTATCTCTGGAGAGGGTTGAGAGCGTGGGGAGGCACAACGACTGTGGGAATGCAACCTCCGCTCGCATAATTATTACGAGGAGGCATTTCACACTACTTGTTTGCAGTGTTGCTTGTAGCTCCCATACACAGCCTCTGTTGCCTCCCATATGCAGCGTTCTGGTTGCTCATTTCTCACTGTATATCAGCCACGTTTATAAAGTTTATCCCTGTTCTCAAACCAATATCACCCAGATTTGAAGTACGTTGCTCCTTCACCATTAACTCACCATTAACTCATTGCAATGCACACGTTGCTTCATTAACTCATTGCAATACATACGCTGCTCCATTAACTCACCATTAACTCATTGCAATACATACGTTGCTCCCTCCATCCAATACACTGTGCTACCAATATTCTACTCCCCTCGTCGTTCCCACCACTCAGATCTCAGATCTCCATACGCATTGTGTACTCAACACTGCTCCAACAACGTGACCATTATCTTTCGACCTGTGCAATATAGATTCAGTCAATTTTGCCATGCCAATTCCTTCAGTTATCATCCATAGTTCTTCCATATATTCTTATTGAGTATTGCATTACTCTTGTGAAATTTTATTGGGTGGATTTGTGTGGGATATCTAAGATCACATCCCCATATACTCCCTCCTCTAGTAATACCTCTGTCTATATGTATTACTTTGTTTTTTTTGTTACACATATTACCAGCAAAGGTACAATTTGTTATAGTCTATTTGTAGCAGAAGTATATATATATTTTTTACAGTACATAAATTTTTAAAATGCATCCATTGATATCTATTGTTGGAGTGGTTCTCACCGGCAAGGAGAATTATCCAGAATGGTCACAGAAAATAAAACACACTCTCATTTTTAATGAGTTGTGGAAAGGAGTGTGTGTTGGAGACGAAGACAAAGAACCAAAATAGTCTACCTCACAAAAGGAATTTTTCATTTTGGAAAATAAGAACAGCAAGGCCTATCCCTTGATTGCAACATTATTAAATGAAGAGGTGAGTCGCCATATTTCACCGTTTTCAAATGTTTTCGAAGCCTTACAAAAACTGAATGAACTCTATGACTCATACTCTGGACTTGAAGTTGTTCAACTCATGATTAAATTGTTCAGCCTTGAATTACAAAATGATGATCCTCTTGCTCTTGTATTAGAAGTAAAATCTATTATGCATGATATCAAAGTCACTAATGTTGAACTGAGAATTCCTCTGATAGATTTTGTCAAGGCACTTTATCCCACTTACTCAAACTATCTTGAGTCATTGCAAGTAAATCGAAACCTCAAAGAAATTACCTTTGACTCCCTTGTGAAAAAAATTGTTGAAAGAGAGAAATATTTTGGGAAGAATACAACTCCTTAGTCTTCTGAAGAGATTGTGTGTCTTGCACATAGAGAGAAGAATATTTATCAATATTCTTGTTGAGGAAGAGTTGGTCAAAGAGGAAGAAGAATAAGAAATTTCAAAGGCGGGGAGGTAGACACTCTCAAGAAGAAAGTCAAATTTACATTACATACGTTGCAAAAGAGATGAATCACATGATGCATCCACATGCAAGTTACCTTGGGACAGAATTGAGCAGGAAAGAAACCAACCCAAAGGTAAAAATAATGACAAAGAGAAAGGGTAAAGCACCTGAATCTGCTCAGTATGTTGTGGCACACAGTAATATTGTAGTAAATGAAAACTTATTTAATGCTTCACTTGCTTCTTGGAAAAATGATTGGTTTGCTTGATTTAGGAGAAACTTGCCACATGACTTTTAGAAGATATTTTTTTGAAGAATTTACTGACAATTTTGATGGAGTAGTATACTTTTCATACAAATAAAAACTCAAGCCATCAGGGCTTGGCATAATCAGGCTTAAAGTTCCTGGTCTTCCAAAATTTCTTCTGAATCATGTTTTATATCTCCCACGGCTGAGGAGAAACTTGTTGTCCTTGGTCCACATCTTCCAACAAGGACACTCCATTCACTTGTTTGATGGAACGGTTAAGGTGAGAAAAGCATCAGACCACTCACTTGTCATGACCAGGGTAGAAGAAGAAAGGCTTCTCAAGCTGCAGGGTACCTATGCTCATGCACAAAATTTCTCATACAATTATCATTATGATGAAGGAACATTTCCATCAAGTTTATTATGGCATGCTAGATTTGGACACTTGAACTATGACAACCTCTGCTTGTTGAAGAAATATGGTGTTACTAGTTTTCCTACAATTCCTAGGAAACTTAAGCTATGTAATGCTTGCATTCTAGGAAAGCGTAGAAAACAATATTTTCATGATTCACATTCCATAGCACATACAAAACATGAACTCATTCATTCAGATTTATGTGGTCCAATGCCTGTTCCTTCTGCAAATGGAAATAAATATATAATGACATTTATTGATGACTACACCAAAATGTGTTGGGTTTATTTATTGAAGAACAAATATGATGTTTTTCAAACATTCAAGAACTTTCGTGCATGGATTGAAAATGATGCATAGTCTCATATTGGCTCTATTCACACTGATAATGGAAAAGAATACACTTCAAGTGAATTTTAAAACTATCTTCGCCAACATGGTATCAAACATCAAACAATTGTGCCTTATAATCCCAAACAGAATGGAGTAGCTGAAAGAATGAATAGGACAATCTTAAATATGGTGCGCTCCATGATGTTTTTCAAGAATGTAAAATCGATGTTTTGAGTTGATGCAATTTTATGTGTTGTATATGTAAAGAATAGATGTCCATCTAATGTTATTAGAAACAAGACTCCTTATGAAATGTGGTATGGACACATTCCTTCAGTAAAGCATATCAGGGTCTTTAGTTCCACATGTTATGCCTTGATACCAAAGGTAAATAGAAACAAACTTGGTGCAAGGAGTGGTAAGTGTATCTTCCTGGGTGTGTCGGTAAGCACCTCTATTCCTGGACCGGCTAAATCTACAGCCGATTCAGAAGGTGTTGCTCCCCGAACATCTGTCGCTACAAAATCCACACCTTCTTCGGCACCGGAAATATTTTACAGACCTGACAATCTACCTCTTCCACCTAGATTGATTGCCATAGAAGAGATTGTGGAAGACCCTCCATCTAATGCCCCATCGCAATTTATAGCTGGGATCATCCTATATCCTTCTTCTTCAGAAGTTAGTCCACCACCATCGGAAGTTCCTGAAGAATCACTAAAGAATCTTTTGGATAGGCTAAATATGTCTGAACAACCATCGACATCTAGGACTATGTCGCCTAACACAGTCGCAACAGAACTTCCTGCTGCTACTCCAACAATGTTTGCCGGCATACCATCTATTCCAACTAGCTCTCAATTGTTGGATGGAGCCCACCCAGGGGCTGTTTCGACAGTATGGGCTGTTCCTGTTTCTTCGTCTGGATTAATATCTGGAATCTCTTACGTTGAGTCTCAACAAATTGATCCTTCACAGAATCAATTTGGGCAATCCGGTCCCCAAAGGAAAATCATACCTTTGAGCATTGGGTTACCACCGTATGGAGGGTAGTATACCCTTTCATTTTTTCCTTTGAGGGAACAACCATACAAGAATTCACAAAAAAATTCAGGTTATGCTGGAATTACATCAAGCGGTTGGGTGCCAATACTACCTCAACAACCAAGAGTTGTATATTCAATACAACAATGTTTACCCGTGTCAAATATCCCCACTACACCGGCTATCGTGACTGTGCCGCAAGTATAAGCGTTGCCTGTCGTATGCCAACCCCAGGTTTCTCAGGTTGGGATACAACAACCGCTTGTCCCTGCATTACAGTCACAATCGCAAGTTAGTGGAATGACCCAGGTTCAAACAAGGACCATCACCCCTCATCTTAGTCAAGCGATTAGTACTGGACAACAACTCACAGCTTCACAACGTGGCTGGTACAATATCAACCTCAATTCCAACAAGCTTACCGAGGGCCCGAGTAACAAATCTTTGCAAGTAATGGGAAACTGTATATCCGAAATGGTCAACATCAATAATATCATTATGATAATGCCCATCAACCTTACCAAAGTTACCAACATCAAATGCATTATGCTGGCATTCAAAGACCGACTTCTCAGGCGATAGCATCCTATCCTGGGTATGCTTTGCCAAACCTGAATCAACAGTTTCCTTTCGTGGTGGCGTTAGAGTTACCAGATCTAAATTGACTAACGATCGATCCAATTGCTTACGCCTCGTGGTGGCTAATGATTCCCCACAAACTTCCGTCAGATATTCCTAAATTTAATGGAAATCCGGGTGAAGACCCGTCGAATCATGTGATGACATTTCATCTGTGGTGTTCATCCAACAATCTTAATGATGATTCGATCAGGCTTCGCCTTTTTCAGCGAACGTTAACTGGTCCGGCAACAAAATGGTATATTGAATTGCCTAGAGCTTCGTTTGATAACTTCAGTACCCTAGCCATGACTTTTCTAACCCATTTTCAGTTACCAATAAGGTACAAAACGGGAACAGAACTTCTTACAAATTTCAAACAAATGACGGCCACTCACATATCCGATCATGTTCATGAGTGGCGACGTCGTCGTAGAATGGTAAAAATGTATGTTCCTGATCAACTATTGGCTGAATGGTTTATTAAGTCATTATTACCTTCTATTACAGAAGATGTGGCAAAGGGAGGAGTTGTCACTGAAGAGAAAGTTATTGCTTGTGCCCAATACCTAGACTTGATCTATACTCAGTCTGGCATGCTCTACGATAAAATCCCTGATGCTCCTAGACCGGAATTTTCCGTTCCACCACCTCCTAAATCGAACAAAGATTCTCATGCCGATGATGGCGTGATAGGTATGACTGGCACGAAGCCCACAAAGGCTACGTCAAAAAAGGCCTGTACAGTCTCAAGTCAAAATGCGAATGAACAAATTCTCACCTCGGAAGTAAATGCCGTGTCAACAGACAAGGGCAAAGAAACCAAGCAATCAGGGGGCAAGAAGAAAAAGAAAGGGAAGAAGAAGAAACAAGAGGAGTCATCTCCTGAAAAATCTTCTGAAAACCCTACTGGAGGTAGGAAACCAAATCGCCCATGTTTCATATGCGATGAGGATCATTGGACAACAGATTGTCCATATAAAGCTGAGCTTAGAAAATTCTTCAAGAATACAAAAACCTCGGCAGTATTTATTGATCCGTTTCCAAATCAAGGAACAAATATGGTTGCTAATGACAATGCTTCCCCATCCCAAGTGCTAATGTTGTCTGTCTCCAAAAAAAATGATGCTTTGATATCGACAAGGAACAAAGATTATGGGAATCCACAGATGTCAAACAACAAGGATAATGATCAACCTAGTAGTTCGACAACGACTTCAACCAAGGTTGTGCCACCCATCATTCCTGAATCAATGATAAAACCGCGAAAGGGAGTAGTACATAAATCAACATTTAATCCTCGTGCAAGAGCAGCACAACATTATAATATAGTGGAAGATCTGGCCCAATCACCGTCCACTATGTCGACCCTTGAAGTACTGCAAAATTTCCCTTTGTAAAAGTATGATTTATTGTCCACAATCAGTGGGATTGACCCAAAGGATTCCAATATTGTATCCTTTGATCACAAAGGATATGATCCTTAGTTACCAGCTCAACTAGCTTTCCTGATCCAAGTGAAAGCCCTCAACAAAATTGTTCATTGAACAATCATTGATGAGGGGGAATCCACATGTATGATGTCGATGAGTTGCTAGAAAACTTTAGGATCTCCAACCTTGTCGAGATTTTCGGCGACATTAAAAGCATTTGATGGACGAACATACACCCCGTACGGGATATTAAGTAACTTGCAAGTTGAATTGGGGGGAAAACAGTAGAGATTTATGTTGAAGTCATCGACGGAAACCTTGACTACAACATCCTACTGGGAAGGCCTTGGATATATGCCATGGCCGCCGTCGTGTCGACATACTTCAAGAAGATCACATTTCCTTTCCAAGGAGGAATTACGATCGTCGACCAACAAAATTTTCTCCCCAAAAGTTTGCAAGTTATGGGAAGCATTTCAATGATCCATGGAAGCACTCATTCGCTTCAAAATATCGGAGTAGGCCTACTAAAAGACCCTACATTAATGGGGAGTTTTTCCCTATCGCCTCTAATCAATTTGGCGGAAGTGGAAACGGTAGGAAATTGTAATATGATATCGTCTATTCGACATGTATCCCAAAATGATATTAACATGGATCATCTATGGGAGATTCCTCCAAGCCCAATGGAAATATTATAGCAATCAATGTTTTCAGCATGGGAGGCAAACCAAAATCAACGCTCATCAAGCGTTTGGATAGATAGGTCTAAGGAATATGGCACCCCTTTAGATCCTTGGTCACAAGTACATAGTACAAACGAGGGAATTGTTGAGTCAATGATAATCGACGGGGCACCATGGGAAGATTTCCACCATCGTTCCCATCTTCCGAGATTTAAAGAAGATTGTTCCAGTGACCTTATCCATCCCTCAGTTTTCGATTTTCAATCAAATACTGTAAACACGGTGGATTCTGAGTGAAACCTATCCAATATTGAAGAGACTATCGCCATAAATATCTCAACCAAAACAGATGTTGTAGAGAATATTCATGTCGGCAAGACTTGTTCTTCTTCGGAACAGGAAATATGTTACGCTCTTTTTCGCAAATTTAGAGATGTCTTTGCTTGGTCATATGATGAAATGCCAGGCATTGACTTGAGCATAGTTGAACATGAAATTAAAATGTATCTAGATGTCAAATTGGTACGACAACGGCTACGGCAGGTGCATCCCAAGAAAGCCATTGCCATCAAGGTGGAAGTTGAAAAACTCCTCCATGCTGGTTTTATCTACCCGGTTCCTCTAACCGATTGGGTATCGAATAGTTCCTGTAATGAAAAAACAAGGAATGATTAGAGTGTGCGTCGATTATAGGGATGTAAGTCAAGCTTGTCCGAAAGACAACTATCCTACACCCTTCACTGACCAGATTATTGATGAATGCACCGGATGTGAAATCTTTTCATTTATGGATGGATTTTCTGGGTATAATCAAATAAAATCCGCCCATGGGACCAGTCAAAGACTGCATTCATCTGTCCGTGGGGCACATTCACATATTGCAAGCTACCCTTTGGTTTAAAGAACGCAGGGGCGAAATTTTAGAGAGCAATGAATTATGCTTTCCATGACATCAAGGACATCGTTCAACCATATCTCGACGATTTACCAACTCATTCGCGAAAGCGGAGCGATCATCCACAGCATCTAAGAGCGATATTTCTACATTGCCGACACTACAAGATAAGACTCAATCCACACAAATGTGTGTTTTGAGTCAGTTCTGGTCATTTACTTGGCTTCGTAGTCTCCAAAGATGGGATTTGTCTCAACCCATGTAAGGTTCAGGCAATCATGGATTTGCCTCCACCTTCAAATTTGCTTCAGATTCAGAAACTCCAAGGGAAAGAAAGCTTTCTGAGGAGGTTCATTCCAAATTATGCCGAACTTGCTAAAGGTTATACTCGTCTGTTAATAAAGACGTACCATTTATCTAGGATCAGGTCGCACAAGCCTCCTTTGATGCTTTAAAGGAATCCCTAATAAAAGCATCATTAATGTACGTGCCGAATTATCAAAAGGATTTTAACCTGTATCTTGCTGCAACAGATACAACCATAGCAATGGTTTTAGTACAAGAAGGCGATGGAATTGAACACCCTATATATTATTTAAGCATAAACTTAAATGATATAGAAATAAAGTACTCCTACATTGAAACGCTGGCTCTCGCAACTGTTCAAGCAATACAGATATTTCGACACTATGTCCTCTTTAGAAAAACTACCATTTTGTCAGATTGCAACCCCATGACCTATATATTGTCGCGACAGTTGCTGGGGGGAAAATATTCAAAATGGATAGTGATCTTACAAGAGTTTGATCTGGAATTCAAAAAATCTAAATCAAAGAAAGCACTAATTTTTGCGAAGTTACTATGCGATCTCCCATCATCATCTAATGATGCAACAACAGAAGAAGCAATCGTAGACGAAAATTTGTTTTTCATATCTTGAAGCAATCCGTGGTATGGAGACATAATCATTTATCTCAAAACCCAAACATATAGGTCTAATACCTCTCACTCGGAACAACGACGGATACGATACCAAGCAAAAGACTACGTGATCGTCAGTGATACACTTTACCGTCGTGGTATCGATACCGTTCTGCGGAGGTGCCTCACCCATGAGGAGGCTGAAAAAGTCCTAAATGATTGTCATTCAGGCGTGTGTGGGGGGCATCAATATTGTTATGCAATAGCTCAAAAGATTCTATGAGCAGGATACTTCTGGCCAACAATGTTCAAAGACTGCATAACCGCAGTCAGAAGTTGTCATGCTTCTCAAATCTTCGATCGCAAAACAAGAATACCACCCGCACCATTGCAACCAGTAGTTGCAGTAGGGTCATTCGCCAAATAAGGCATAGATTTCATGACATGTAACCCCACCTCGGCCGGGGGGCATGGGTATATTATAGTCGTAGTAGACTATTTTACCAAATGGGCCGAGGTGATGCCTACATTAAACAACAGCGGTGAAACAACTACCCTTTTCTTTTTCAATCACGTAGTCTCCAGATTCGGCGTTCCACAAGACATAGTCACAGATCATGGATCGCATTTTCACAATCACATGATGGTTGAATTGGCTGCCAAATTAGGACTATCCCATGACAACTCTACTCCATATTATCTGCAAGCCAACAGACAAGTTGAGGCAATCAACAAGGTCCTGAAGTGCATGCTGCAAAGGATGATTGGGGTCCATAAGCAGAGTTGGCACCAGATCCTGTACTCGACTTTGTGGGCATACCGGACATCGGTGAGGAATGCAACTGGGTTTACACCATTTCAACTAGTGTA
Organism: Pinus taeda; assembly: GCA_000404065.3. NCBI lineage: Eukaryota > Viridiplantae > Streptophyta > Pinopsida > Pinales > Pinaceae > Pinus > Pinus taeda. Next base: position 112,201 of record APFE031517316.1, read on the forward strand.
CGGCCTGTAAGCAATCCTCCCAGTTCAATGTGAAATCTCGTCTCTCAAACTCGCAGTCGACCTCCTCCCCGGAACTTCAGAAGAAGAGGCCCGTTTCTTAGAGTTGATCCAATTGGATGAAACCTGTCGTAATGCCTCTTCGGCTAACGAAGCCCATAAGAAACGAGTCAAGGTGCAGTTCAACAAAAATGTCAAACCCCGTGTCTTCTCGGAAGGTGACCTAGTCTTGCTATATGACCAGGAGTCCGATAAGTTAAGAGCAGGTAAGTTCAAGTCATTATAGATGGGCCCCTATATTGTCAAACGAGTATTGGAAAAATGGGCCTACGAGTTGGTTTATTATGATGGGATTCCACTGGCGCAACCCCGCAACGGGTTGTACCTCAAGCGTTACTATGCTTAGCTCAGCATAGTAATCCCTATGCTTTTGTTATATTTTTGTTTTCGCTAAGGGTAATTGTTTTGGTTGGGTAATCCATTCTCTTTGCATTTATTGCAGATGTCAAACCTATTGGAATCATTTGTTGGATATGCCGACGGAGTGAGTCGTAGTTCGCAGAACCTATCTTTTGCAGCCTGGGCCATCTTCAATCCCAGTGGCGAGTTAGTAAGTTTTAGAGTGGTATGCATCGGTCGGTCAACAAACAATATCATTGAATACAACGCGTTGATAGAAATCCTCTCTGATGCCATCGCACATGGCATACGCCGACTTATCATCAGGCTAGACTCATAACTTGTCGTTCTACATCTCACTGGTATCTACTCTGTACAAAATCCAACTATTTATCACAAGTTCCTAAAGGTCAAAATTTTGGAAAGACAGTTCGATTTCATTCAATATCAACATATTTGCAAAAATTTAAACACATTAATAGACTCATTGGAAAATTATGTGTTAGATAGACATTTGCAACACTTATAAAAAGAAGCATTTCATCAAAATTTGCATCAAGATCATGTAACTTAACCAAAATAAAGCTTCGAAAATCAAAAATATATATATAATTGTTTGTGGTTTACACATAATGTTCTGTAACCAAGACAAAAACTGGTCAAATGATCCAAAACTCAAAAGGCTAGGGGGCACCCTAGCCTAATGATGCTGGTGATAACATGTCACCGCCTGTGCAATCATGCGTAAGAGCCTAGTCCATCGACTTGGCACGCCATTAGTATGTTGCTGCAATCGCAAGGGCAGCTCATCAGTCCTCACATCCGGAATACCGAGAGTGAGACCCTCGACCTGGTCCTGTAATGCTGAAAGAGTCTCAGCCACATCAAGGTCACTGAGGATGGCCCTCCCCATAGCCTCTCCTACAAGAGCGGTAGCTGGTGCTCTTGGGCGTACTGCTGGCCGAACTGGTCCAATGTCTGCATGAGCACATGAGTTTGGTTAGTCTTAGTCGAAGAAAAGTATGAGAACATTATGAAAAAAATGAACAGAGATATGGTCAAAGAATTTACCTAGAGCACCCCAGTGCTCGCCAACCAGCAACACCAAATCCGGATCACCCTGGAAATCCATGCCAACATATGGAAACTCGGCATAAACCATCTCCTGACGATCGAACCACTTGAAAAAGGTAGCAGAGAAAGAAATGTGGGATTGGCCAGCATGCCAAGCCATAAGGTCGACCCTCTCTGCATCCGTGGCTCAGTCGGTGGAGGTAAACCAAGTGAAATATACTGTGGCTGCATCAGTGGGATCCTCTCCAAGGCAAAGGCGGTCAAGATAGAACCATAGCCAAAATTCTTAGATTTTTCGCTCCTCACCTTGGTCAGTTGTTCTTTCATCACAAAGAGTACTGCGTCGCACCAGTTGAACACCTTGGGTTCAAGGCATTCCAAGGCATGCTGCATATAAGACCTGTTGGCTACATGAAGAGCCGCACTACCAGCCAGTTTAGCAAAAGTGAACAGAATGGTCCTCAGGGGCCGGTCAGTGACATCCCGAATGTTTATCTTGCCATCCACACTCGGTTGAGATCCCTCTCTATAGTACCGACGAATATACTCTCTCATGGATTCACCCCCACAAACGAAACCTGATAAGGAGAGAGGGGCACCCCGCCTCGATAAATCGGTCAAAAAATAGATGTCCACGACAGTCAAAGGGATAGACTTGTCTCTGATTTGAAACACCTAGTTGGTAGGATCCCAAGCGTCGAGGAAATATTGCAACAAGTTGATTTGTTGCCTCATCCTAGAGATGCGGAAAAACTTCAGCAAACCACAGTTTCACAGTGTAGTCACCGTACCCAGATCATGTAAAGCAACCATGTCATCTTCCTCATGTTCGCGTTCTCGCCATGTAACAACCATTTTTCTCCGATGAATCTCTGAAGACAAACAAGAGAAGAGCCAGGGCTCTGATTTGGCAAAAACAGGCAAAAATTTCCATGAGAAATCACTGAAAAAACTTCCCTCCTTGCACCCATCGCACCCCAGCAAGTGTTCTAGGTGGGATGCATACTGAATGGCTAATGGCCAGGTTAGTATGCATCGCACCTTTCGACTTAGTAAAGGTGCGATGGGGCCGGGGCGAATTTTTCAAACCCCATAGGCTTAGAAAAACAAGGAAACATGCTCAGAATTCAGAAAGGAATGAATGCAAATGAAGGGCTCAAGTTTGGCTCTTACCTGGTCCAGACGGCACCGAGAATCGTCCGCAGAATCTCCCAGAATCAGCTAGTGAAAATCGGGGGAAAAAGCACCTCCAAAACTCCAACAGACCAAATTCGAATGAAATGGTAAAATGAGGGGTAAAAGTCACTTTTAAATTACTATTCACATAATTCGAGTAAGGTGTTAGTGTCTTAACTCATTTTTCAAACATATGTTTTCGTTTCTAATTGGTTTGTTGAAGAAATTGAACAGGTAGTACAATCATTTGAAGAACAAAGTGCTAACAGTGAATCAATCAATCAATGACCATCATCATGAGCAGTTTTATGTAAAGTTTAAGCTCGTTAAAAATTAAACCTAAACAATGAGCAAATGTTTCCCCAAGAGTTTAAGATCATTAAAAATTGAACCGATTTCCCCCAGTAAATAACCATTGCGAATGCATTATCATCAGCTTGTGAGCCTTCGCCGTGTTCTCATCATCACCTCCACTCTGTTTGGCCGATCGTAAGCCTCCATTTGATTGTTTACCCCTTTTTGAGGAACATCTGCGACGAGTGATTTAGTTAGCCATCCTTGTGACACTTGCCATGATTGGATAATTCCAAACCTTACCTGGAATCAACAACTACCTGAAATTATCACTCGTTCCTCGAAAAACGAGTCTCCTTTAAGCTCTTTTCAACTGACTCGTAAAATATGAAAATATTGCCGAGCAATTGGCCTCTACAGCTCATTAAAGTGAACGGAAGTGTTATCCCTCCTCTATATTTTAATATTTTTGGACCTGAGGGATTATTACACAAAAAGATCGAGAGCTTGTTTTGTTCGGCTCGTTAAAACTATCGAAAATTCATCCCTTTCGTATTGTTCTATACTTTTTCGGACTTAAGGGATTATATATGACGAAGAATGAATATTGGAGTTTCCTTTCCACCCCTTTTCAGACTCTCTAAAATTGAAAAGGGACTAAGTTATCATTGTCGTTAAACTCGTTAAAATTAATAGTGACAAACTCGTCGTATAGACGGGATCGAGTTTCACTGTCGCTAGGCTCGTTAAAACATAGCGACGGGTTCGCTCGAAGGGAGGATTATAGAACAAGCATATGTTATCCTCCTCAATCTTGATAAAAATAAAGAGGTACTGGTCAGCAATGACTGGGGAAAAATTGGGAAGAAAACTTGAAGAAACTTCATTGGTAGCAAGTCGCTCTTGAACATGACACTTTCACCCCACGTCCGAGTCGGGTTGGGTTATTCCGTTCACCGGTCATATCACCATTGGTCCATCACACCATCTATTTTTGGGGTTAACGCTACCAATCCATGTCAGTTTCGCCGGTATATTCAAGAGAAGTCACTCAAAGAATTCACCTGTGTCTCATCCACTGCAATACATTCACGCTCCATTCTTTCATGACCGCCACCCTGAACCTTGTGTCATAAGATCGTTTTCACCTCCAAAGTCATTAGCTACGTTCTGTGTCGTAGATGTGGGATTCATTAAGGCCCTCCTACGACGGGTCGCTTCTTGTTGACATTAGCTCATTATCCAAGAAATCGACCTAGGGACAACCCTTTCAGTACTTTGAAGCTTGCATGCCTCAATGGAAAGTTTCTCACTTCCGGCAACAAGTTTACATCAATGGCCTTCGACTGAAAGGTTTTACGTGGTGTTAGATTCCAAGTCCATTTTTCACACCACGTGAATTGTACTGTAGTACATTGAGGGTCATCATCATTATCGGTGATTCCTCTCGCGCCTGTTAACAACTTCCATCATTGGCTGGTAATCAGGCGATGTCTTTCCATGTTCAACTTCATAACATTTTTCACATGGATCGACTTGTACTCCGAGTGAAGATTGAACAAGTTTGAAGACCCCGGATCTAGTTTCATCCATCTGGGCTGCGATACATTCAGGAATATAAATACATCAAATGTACATCTTGCCGAACAGATAATCATCCAAATCAAAGGATGATGGCTTTATCCGAATCATCAGTCTGTTATATAGACGGTTGTCTGTCCTATGTACATGAAAATGATTTTATAAAGTTGAGCATGGGAATGCCCACCTCAGCTATATCATGAAAATATTATGAAGATAATGTATTGCATTGTATCTTATTATAGGTCGCCTCCCAGCTCGAAAAACTTCAGATCCTCATGATAAAGCATTTCCCCCGACATCAAAAGATTAATGACCTCATGCTTTAGGGGGCAACTGTTATAGACATTTTTGGGCACTGCAACCCCAATCATACTTGTCCATAAACCAAGGGCTTCTAAGTCCCTAAAAGTGTTTCTTCACACCCTAAAAGGACAAGGTCAGCTGATTACATCTTCTCCCAGAAGTTCTCCATGAAAAACTGCTCAGAACTGGTCAAAACTAGACCATACAGGTTGCTCAGTGCTGAGGGTGCGATGCATCCCACCTGCTCAGTGTAAAGGGTGCGATGCATACTGGAAAGCCCTTCTATAGGGTGCGATGAGAAAGAAAGGACAAATGGAAGAGACAGTTTGCGAGGTGGAGGATCATGGGATCTTCCAGAAACTTCTCCAATGACACTTGCCTCTCTGAATTCGCCCAGGGATGAGTAAGAGATCATTAATCTCCAAGTGGAACCCGGAACTATTAGAGAGAGGACACTAATAAAAAACCCAGAAGTTGACTCAACCCCCTGCAAATATCTATATATGGATCCCTCATCACACAAGATCCAGAGGTTGGAAGCTGGTATTTTGTAAGGAGTGTTGTTGGTTTCATGGTGAAAATCATAGTGGGGTGATCTAAGTTTTTCATGAGGTGAAGAAGGACTTCTATGCTGAGGGGATGACGCTGGGTCAGAACAATTGGTTGTAATCCTCTTTGCTCTTTCTTGATATCAATAAATCTATTCAAGTTTTCCTCCATGTTTCTGTATGCTCAATGATATATACATTTATATGGTCAATATGTATCTGGTCCCATATTGTTTATGATTATAGATCTTTGTTCTTGGATAGTACTATGCTGCTTTGATTCCACAGGTGCTCTTTGAAGCTGGGTAGACAAAGGCAAAGTGGCAAAGATATGTTAGAAGGGAGAAGAATCGAACAAGGAACCAAGTGCAAGACTGGGGTTGGTCCCTTCTATTCCTCTCTCATCTATCTCTCATAAAGGAAAACAAAAGTGGATTTTACTTGTTTGTTTCTAAGATAGCTACCCGTCTTAGTGGGATTAGCAGCTTCATGTGGACACTATTCCCGATAACAAAGTGTTGTTTCTCCTAGCCTTCCACAACCTACAAAGTTTACACCACAACAATTGGAAGAAAAAAGAGAAAAAGGGCTTTGTTACAATTGTGATAGCAAATGCACTAAAGGTCATAAGTGTGTTGAGAAGAAATTATTTAACGTAGAGTATGAAGAGGAGGAAGAAAAGGATAATAAAACATCAAAAGAAGAGGATATACACCAGGACCCACCGCAGAGAAAGAAGAAATGAATCCGACCATATCTTGCAAAGCATTGGCAAGAACTACCACTCCTCAAACTCTCAAGATAGAAGGAGATATCAAGAAGAAAAAGGTTCAAGAAGTGAAAGATCACATGAATAAATAAGAAATGAATCCAACGATATCTTGTAATGCATTGGCCGAAATTACCACTCCTCAAACTATCCAAATAGAAGGACATATCAAGAAAAAAAATCTTCAAGAAGTGAAAGATCACATCGAGCATCAAGAAATGAATCTGACCATATCTTGTAAAGCATTGGAAGAAATTACCATTCCTCAAACTCTCAAGATAGAAGGACCTATCAAGAAGAAAAAGTTTCAAGTAGTGAAAGATCACATCGAGCATCAAAACCAAGTTCTCCAACTTTTAAAGGATAATGCCACTTTGGTGCAAAATCGAATGAAACAATAAGTAGATCAACATTGTAGTGAAAAATGTATTGATGTAAGTTGCAGAATATCCCAATTCAAACAATATTGCCAGAACTTGAAGAGGAAGGGAAAATCATGTTGGAACCTAGAGCAGTTACAGAAACAACAACTCTATAGCTACAAAATCGATCAATCTCAGAGTATCTCATCAAGTGGAATAACTTACCCGCTGAAGATTCCACATGGGAGGATAAGAATTTTATACAGAAGCATCAAGAACTACTCAAGAGTTGAGGACAACACTTTTTGAAGGAGAGGGGAATGTTAGGCCCCTATACTACTAGTGTAACCCCTTATTGTTATTAGTACAACCCCCTTATTATATTTTTGTACCCATATAGTCCCCATATTGTTATTATTGTGCCCCATAGAAGCCCACTATTGTTATTATTGTGCCCTTACATTATTATTGTTATGTCGGCTCTGATTATAATATGACCTCTTAAACTCCTATATATAGAAAGGAGGTCTTGTCATTTGTATCATCCAAGAATTGTTCATTTGTGTAATGTAAAGGAGGTTGCCCCCTTGAAGAGGCTGAATTATAAGGCGTTGATCCATCTTTTCTATCTTTTTGTGAGCTGGTTTCATAACATGGATGTAAAAATTCTTTCTTGAATGGAGATTTAAAAGAGAATGCTTTTATGTCCCAGCCTGAAGGATTTTCTATCAAAGGACATGAACATAAAGTATGCAAACTTGTGAAATCCTTGTATGGCATCAAACAAGCACCATGAGCCTGGTATGAAAAACTAATTGAGCAACTTCTGAAACTCAATTCCAAACATTATGATCTTGATGATGCAACTTTGTTGTCAAGAAAGTTGGAAAAACAGTTGTATATCTTGTGGTATATGTAGATGATATTTTGATGACAGGCAACAATGAGAGCTACATTGCATCCATAAAGAAGGAATTGAGGAAAGGTTTTGAAATGAATAAGTTGGGCTATGTTCATTACTATCTTGGTATTGAAGTAACTCAACATTCGAAGTCCATATTCCTTTCTCAAAAGAAGTACATTGGAGATCTGTTGAATAGGTTTGGCATGGTTGAATGCAATACTTTGACTACTCCAATTGAACAAATCTTAAAGCTCACATCCATTGAAGGAAAATAATTTGAGGATGCAACAAAGTATATACAGCTTGTAGGAAGTCTCAACTACCTGACTACTACGAGACCAAACATTTAGTTTGTTGTTGGAATCGTCTCCAAGTTTATGAAAAATCCTTGTGAGGGAAATTGGTCTGTTGCAAAAAGAGTTCTAAAGTACTTGAAGGGAACATAAGGCTTTTGATTGAAGTATACACAGGTGGGCAACTTTAACTTGATTGGATACTCCAATTTAGAATTCGACGGAGACAAAGAAACTAGGGTATTTACTTATGGTTATGTTATGAGTCTTGGATCAGGAGTTGTCTCCTGGAGATTGTTTGGTCAATTTAGTGTGATCTAAATTGCTATTTAAAATGTCAACCCGGGGTTCGTAAACTGACGAAGTGAAGTGTACTATATGTACTAG